>VZQC01008909.1:130838-203983 GCA_009823505.1 Rhizomys pruinosus
TGTTTTTTTTTTTTTTTTTGTATTTTTGAGACAGAGTCTCCCTTTTAGTCCCAGCTGGCCTGGAGCTCGCCCTGTAGACCAGGCTGCCTCTGCCTCCTGAGTGCTGGTATTAATGGTGTGTGCCACCATGCCTGGCCCTTTTTTTTTTTAGCAAACTTTTCTCATGTGTGGGACACTACAGATAGCCTGACACACTAGGTAAAACATGGCCCCTGCCTCTAGGCGCTTCACAGTCTTGTGTCCTTTTCCTGAGGTTTAGGCACTCAAACTCATCACTGGTGATCTATCTCCATGTTTCTCTTTCCTCTTTATTTTCATAGGGACAGGGGAACATTTCTGTTTGTATATTTGGAGACTGTGTCATAGAGTAACAATTACAAGAGACATGTTCAGCTCCTCTGACTAAGGGAAATGCTCTCCCTGCTGACTTTTCAGAGACAAAAAGAATCTGTTTAAAGATGGATTTCAAACAGAGACCCCTGGGGCAAATCTTTCATTGTGCTATAAATAGGCTATCACCTCAGCAAGCCCTGGAACAGGCTGGGCAAGAGAACTCGGTGATCTCAGGGCCAGTTCCTCTTTAACCTCTTCTCCCAGACCTGAGTATTGGCTTTGGCAGTGGGGAACTGGCCAGTTGCCTGCAGCTCAGTGAATGGAATTAAAATCTTGAGTGGATCCGGAGAGGGAATATTTTCAACATTATTCGAAACCAAAAGTGTTTGTGCTAAGTTGGAATAACTGGGATGGCAGAGAAGAGACAAAGCCATTTCCAATGAACCCAAAGGCATGAAGAAGTAAATCAACTCTATGAAGAGCCTGACATTGGTTTATGACCACCATAGTTGGAAACCGTTTTCCTTTCATGTCAATCAAACCCTGGAAACAAGTTCCTAGTTCTCTCTGTTGCATTCTGTGACCAGTGCTTATTCCTCTCTGGGCAGATCTGGAGCTTGATTCTCCAAATAGCTGCATGGGCGTGGTTAGACTCTGCCTCAGGAACACCAGCTCACCATGCTCTCTTTCTCTAAGGGATTTCTCCGAAGTCTTGTTCATGATCATGCCAACATGTTTCCTCAAAGAGTCCAAGAATGGAATTGAAATTGCACATTCTGTAGATGGTACTCAGGGTAGTAAGTGTTGAATGGATCCTGGAAGGCTCAGGTATGCAGCTCTGGGGACACTGCAGGAGAGGCCTAGGCAGCAGCCATCTATCTGCAGCCTCCACAATGCTTCTGATCTATTCTGCCCCAGAACCTTGAAAAGTCTATTGTCTTGGCATCTAAGTTATGTCTTCCAGACAGCCTCTCACACCAGAAATCAACACAAATCTCTTGTCAGACCATATCTTGAGTTTGGGTTTCAAAAATGTCACTGCAGATTAGCTATGGGGAGAAAAAAGTAAGCAAAACTCCAGTCCTGACTTTCAGGGGTAAGGCTGAGCTCAGGGGCTTGGTGTGGTGAGAAGAGGGGGCCAAGATAATGGTTGGCACAAGAATATGGAGAACTCTGGAAGCAGAGCCAGAGTCTCCAAGGACCGAGGCCCAGGAAAGTCTGGCACAAGGAACAGCTGGGTATTTAACCAGGAACACTCGCTCAGTTTTCCCAGCTTTGGCAGTAGGTCAGAGCAGCATGCAGTTCTAGCAGGGTCCACATCCTTCCTATTGTCCGCACCCCAACCCCACTCATCCCAGACATCTGCTTCAAATTTGGGCCTTTGCCTCCCTGTCTGACTGTATCCTAAACCACAGGCAGTGAGCGTGAAGGCAGATCTACAGGTATGGGGTGGGGAAGAGGAGAAGGAAGGTTCTGGATCAAGCTGCTTTCAAAGTTTGGTTGCAGATGGTTCAGACTAGGGAGCTGATGGACTTTTTTTTTTTTTTTTTAATGTCCATGTATCTGTCCAAAATCTAGCTAGTAACTAGTTTACTTCCTGGGTAAAGGGAGTGACCCTGGGGGAGGAATTGAGACCAGCTGGGTGGTCCCGTCCCGTCCCCGCCCCCCCCCCCCACCATGGCAGGAACTAGTTTCCAAGGCAGCTCAGAGCCAGTCCAGAAAGCCAGCTGAAGTGATTAGTGCCCACAGCAAGCAGTTGAGGCGCTAATGAGGTATTAAACACTTCTGCTCCCACTAGCAGCTGCATATAAACTGAAGCAGACTGAAGTGAGCCAGAGCAGGGAGACTAGCCTGCAGCCAGGTGGCCAGGAGGGAGGCTGCAAGAACATTTGGCCATTAGTCACAGCGTGCTTGAGGGGTTCACAATAAGGAAACTACACATTTCTCCAGCCCTTGCCCGGAATCTCAGTCCCTTTTTCAGTAACAGAAAATACACTAAAAGAATAATTTCAGAATTCTTGTAATAACAGGTGACATATATTTGGCGCTTGTACAGCCTGGCCCTGTTCTAAGCACTTGCCCTGTGTTAATTCAGTTCATCCTCACATCCATCTATAAGCTAAATTCAGTCAATATTTCCATTTTACAGATGGGGAGACTGAAGCACAAAGAAGTAATTTGTCCAAGGTTACATGTCTACTGGATGAATCTTGGTGTTAACTTGGTTCCAACACTTCATCTCACACAAGCTCAAGTGGCTTGGGGGAGAGGACAACCAAGTTTAAAGGCCCCTGGTAAGGGAGCTGTCTGTGCTGTTTATCCTCCAAGCCAAGGAGGCAGATCGTATGAGCTGCCGACTCCTAGCACCCTAGGGAGCCGTTCTAGAAGTAATTCCTGAGCTAGTCCTGCCACTCTACACCTCTGAGGTTTCTGCTGCCCATTTAAGGCAGTGCTTGTGGCTTCTACGTCCCATTCCAGGGCAGTAGGCATCCCTCCATCTCCCAATCCCAGTAAGTCGGGGAGGGGAGAGAGCTTAGGCCAGTGTCTAGCTCCAAGCTCTCAATGTAGAATGGAAGAAGAGCTAAAGGGCAAGGTCTGGCCAAGCCATGGTTGCTGTTTCAAAAATGAGGGGTGAGTGGGAGCCAAACCCATCACTTGGCTGGAAATGTGGGCGCCTCCGTGACATACCAGCTTACCCTGGCAACCCTCTGTCTTGCTGAGAATAAACCGTATGGGCAATGACAGGCCACAGGCCTTTTCCAGCTCTTGTCTCAGAGCTGTGCCAGAGCCATTTTAGGTGGGAACAGTCTCTTTCCACTAAGAGACAAGATGTGCAAGGGGGAGGTTTATGAGACCTGCCCGATAGAACCATGGGCCCAGGATAGCAGATCTTTCTGCAAGTATGGCCAGGTCATTGGTGAATGGGGGCCGAGCAATCTCAGTCCCTGGCTATCTTGTTTTCTTTGCTTGTACTCTGCACTCCATGAGGAATGAACCCTGTCTTGGACTGTCCATCCTCCTCAACCTCTAAACCCAGCTGGCATCAGAGGATATGAGGGTTAGAGAATTTGTGTCCTGACGTATGCTTTTTAAAAAGGGTAGGCTGGAAGCCAGGCATGGTGTCACACACCTTTAATCCCAGCACTGTCTTTTTTGAGACAGGGTCTCCCTGTAGCCCTAGCTGGCCTGGAACTCACTATGTAAACCAGGCTGGCCTTGAACTCACATAGATCTGCCTGCCTCTGGCCTCCCAAGTGCTGGGATTAAAGGTGTGCACCACCACACCTGGCATAAAATTTTTTAAGGGGTAGATAAACCTAGTGTGGTGGTTCATGCCTATAATCCCAGCATTTGGGAGGCCAAGGCAGGAAAATCACTGTGAGTTGAGGTCAGCCTGGGTTACAGACTGAATTCTAGGACAGCCTACTACATAGTAAAATCCTGTTTCAGTCCCAAGAGGGGTTGATGGTATAGATATGATGATTTTTATTACTTTTGACTGTGTGTGTATGGTGTGTGTATGATGTCTGTGTGTGCATGTGTAGAAGCCAGAGGTCAACATCAAGTGTTTTCTTCTATCACTCTCCACATTATTTTTAAAAATGATTTAATTATTTTTATTTTATGTGTATGAGTGTCATGCCTGCATGTGTGCACTCATGATGTGCAATAGTGCCTGTGGAAGCCAGAAAAGAGCGTTGCATCCCCTGGCACTGGAGTTACAGGTGTTCGTTAGATGCCATGTGTGTGCTTGGATTTGAACCAGGGTCCTCTGCAAGAGCATCTCTCAGTCCCTCCACCTGATTTTTTGAGGCAAGGTCTCTCTTGAACCTGGAACTCACAATTTTTGCTACATTGGCTGGTGAGTATCCTGTGTTCTCTCCAGCACTGAGGTTACAGGCATACCAGCTTTCATGTGGGTGCCAGGGATCTGAATTTAGTCATTATGCTTAAGCAGCAAAAATTTTACTCACTGAGCCATGTCTCCAGCCCCCTATTTCTACTTTTGTGGTGCTGAAGACTGAACCCAGAATATTCTTTGCTAATGAGTTATACTATGACTCTCTACCCTGTCAACTCTCTTTTAAAAAAATTAAGAATGGCCGAGTGTGGTGGCACTCGCCTTTAATCCTAGTACTCAGGAAGCAGAGGCAGGTGGATCTTTGTGAGTTCAAGGCCAGCCTGGTCTATAGAGTGAGTTCCAGGACAGCTGGGGCTACAGGGAGACCCTGTCTCAAAAAGACCAAAAAAAAAAAAAATTAAGGATGTTAAACTGGTATCCACAGCTTTCTTGGATTATGTCGAATCTGGATCTGGACTAAGTCTCCCCTTTGCCATCCCTCCCACCTCTGCTGCTTCCTGTCAGGCTCTGGCCTTGACCTGCCCTAGACATAGCTTCTATTCAACAAAGAAAAACTTGGATTTTCTTCAGAAAAAAACTGGGAAATGAAGGAGGTCATCTAAACCAAGAACATGCAAAAGAAGAGGAACATGTGGGCCTAAGGGCTCCAGGTGCCTCCTGCCATTAAGACCAGCATCAGAAGCCAAATTCACCATGAGCCATGACCATGGTCACCGTTCGTCTGCATACACTGTAGAGTCTTCCTGCCACAATTAAGAACGGCAAGGAAAAGGAGAATTTTGAACAAAATAGCCATCCTCCTTTCTTACATTTGGGACACATTTAAAACCCCCAGACTTTAAAATATTGTATGTCCCAAACTCACAGGAAGTCCAGAAATCAAAGACCAATTTCCTGAGAAGCTTATAAACCATAGTTATTCTTGGGGCTCCTCACTTCCACAAGCTGCTTCCAGTCAAGTTTTTTTTCAATGTTTTATATATATATATATATATATATATACTATATATCTTTTAGTATTTGCTAAGCTTTTGTTTTAAACCATAGAAGTTCTTCCATTCTACTTTAATTTCCATTGTCATGCCTCCCTTTGTGTCAGGTGGTGGTAGGCGGCTCTGACATTTGGGGACATGACTGAAGGAATCTACATTAGGAATACTTTTCCTTGGTCAGTTAGGCCTGGTTATGTTGGGAGAATATCCAGTTGGCTTGTGTGCAGTGGATGTGCGCATTTATTGCCAGCCACCCTGGGCAGAAGTAGTCTTCATGGATATTTCTGATTCATGTGACACAGTGACGAGTACCAGGCCAGCAGCTCTTTCAACCAATACCAGTACTTGGGAGTACAGGGATGAAAGGGGAAACTAAAGTTGAAACATACGGTGGTAGAAGCTAGTCTGTGAAAGTTTTCAAACAGCAGATTGTTAAAACATGTTAAGGTCTTTGGTTATCTCAAGATTCTATAATTCTGATAGTCATCTTCATGAAAAAGAATAGAAAATTAGGTAAGAAGGAGAATATCTGGAAAGAAAAATATAACCATAGAATTTTAAAAGTTGGCAAATGCAGGGCTGGAGAGATGGCTCAGCAGTTCAGAGCACCGACTACTCTTGGAGGACCCGAGTTTGATTCCCAGCACCCACATGGCAGCTAAGAACCGTCTTTAACTCCAGTCCCAGGGGAATCCAACGCCCCCTTCTGACCTCCGAGGCATTGCACGACACAGGTGCACCAACCTACATGCAGACAGTACACTCATAGACATAGAAAAAAAATAATTAAAGTTAAAAAAAAAAGTTGGCAAATGCCATAAACATCACAAAGTCCAGAAAAAAATAATCCAGGGTAGCCCCTGGATTTGACCCTTGCCAACTGCTTATGCATCTGCTCTGTGCAGGTCTCCTGCCTCCCCTCTTATGCGGTATGGGAAGAGGAGATAAGGAGGAATTTTCAGGATGACCTCAGGGTTCCCAGTACTTAGGGAGGGTGGCAGTCATTAAGTATGAATTTTATACCAGCTTTTGGCTGTTGGCATCCTCTACAGGCCCCTGGGAGGCCAGCAGCCAGCAGCCAGCAGCTCAGGCACTTTCCTGCGCTGAGAGCAGAGAGACAGATGCTGAGGCCATGCTGTCAGCTTCCTGTGGTGTTGGTCTTTGCCATGCACAGGGAACACAGGTGGCCATGGAGTTAACTAGATGACTGATTCAGACTGGGGAAGGACTTGCCTTGGCCAGAGTACAGTTATGCAGGAAGACTGGGCCACGTACCTTAGGAGACACCGCTGAATGTTTTCTTAGCATATCCCGGTGTCCTGAGTTGTGTTCCCAGAAGATTTCAGAAACAAGTGTTTGTGTGAATGTGACAATTTCTTAGGAATCTTCTCAGGAGAGGGTGGGTCAGGTGGATGTGGGAAGAGGAGGCCAAGCAAGGATATCATGTTGAACAAAGAGCTGGGGGCAGGGAGTGGAGGACATGGCTCTATCTGCAAGGAGTTCTGGGGACTTGTATTTATCCCTTACTCCCAGAGTCACAGGGGGTGCCTGTGAGGGCTCAGGGAACCCTCCCAGGCATTTTCCTGCCCTCTATACAGGTTGTCCAAGCAGGTTCCAACAGCCAGAGACAGGCCACTCACAAAGATGCAAGTGCAGGTCGTTTGAAGTGAACCACATATCCCGCAATAACATGGGGGTGTGGGGACATGTAAGCAGAGAGCTGCAGCTTCTGCATCCTGCTGCCCTGCCTGATAACTGTTTTAGCTGCTCAGTCGTCAGTGGGGCTTATGATCACTTCTCATTAACTTGTATTGATAATCTCATTATATGTTCAAAATAGCCCTGTGACTGCCTCCTACTCTAATGGGTGAAGAAACTGAATCTCCAAGATAGCTGTTGTGTCCTGTCTGAGGTCCCCCTAAGCTGCATGTGTTCTTTCAGAACTCCCTGATGGTCCAGGTCTCAGCATGCTGTTCATTTCCTTCATGAGCAGAGATGCGCTTTCTAGTGTGCTCACCACTCAAATCCTAGCCAAGCAGTGTGAGGCACCTGTGTAATGGATGCTTGATGCCGGGAGGATTCCAGAACTGAGCTTAGCTACCACACTCAGTGCCAAGCCTTCTGGGACCACATCTTATGAGGTGGTGCTACAGTGATTGATGCCTCTCAGTGCAGCCCAATACTGAGGACCACAAGGTACCCGTGGATCTTGGAGCAAATGCCCGCTAGAGAGGAAGAGGATACTTGAGCAGAGACTGAGGCTGCCAGAGAGAGACCCCAGCTGTGCTCTGATAGCATCCTCATTCACACCCACAGCGCCTTTGTGAAATGGCCTTCTGGAATGGCAACATACTTTCAGGTGGGTTTCAGTGTGCCCCTCAAGTTCCCCTCAAAAGCTGAGTAGTACTCATAGCCTTTGCAGGAATTCAAAATCAATTTTTGAGATGTCTAGTGGCCCCTGGAATGTGCTAGGATGGTTCTAAGATCCTTTCTAAGAGCTTAGAGGGTTTACAGATCATAAAGGAAAATAAGACAACTGGATCTGGAGCCTGTATCAATTGGATGAAGCATGTAGACTGTACACGAGCCAAAGAACAAGCACGTGTGCCTTTGGAGGCTGGCTGGGGCCCTGCAGGGGCAGAAAGGGAAGGGCTGACTGCTGAGCAGTGCAGTGGAGGATACAAAATATGCTTTTTCCTGCTCTGCCTGCCTTCACCTGGGCCTGTGTCCTTGGGGAAAATAGTGACCAAAGTACCCAGTTGTGCTACCACTCCCTAGTGCTGAAGAGTACTGGGCCCAAGCCAAGAGGGGGAGATAGTGTCCCACTGAGTGGGACCTAAGGCTGTGGAGGCTGGGGCAGCACCTAGACTCTTACAGGCTTCAGAGCTCCAGGCTGATTGCCACCTGCCCTCCCCAACTCAGACTAAATATCCAGCCCTGAGGGTAAGTGAGAAATTCTTGGCCTCAGCCCGCCCAGGCCTCACTGGCTGGAATCTGCTTCCTTCAGGGAACTGGGGTTGGCCTGTTCTTCCTGTTCCTCACCCTAGGGGTTCAAGCTGATTGGCAGACTTATCCAAGCATGGAGGGTTGGGGCATTGGCCTTGGGAAGCAGCCAGGAAGAAGGAGGGAGGGAGAAGCAGAGACTGGGGACAGACATGGAGTTAGAGAATGTCTGAGAATGAGAGACAGAGTAAGAGAGGCAAGTGACATAAAGAGGGCGAGAGAGGGCCAGAGGAGAGGGCAAGAAGAACAGACATGTCCTCTAAGAATGTGAGAAAAGGACTACTTTGCCCCAAGAGGAAGGGTGAGAGGAGAGAGTGACAGCTGGTAGCTGGGGCTCTGAGCTGGGGTTCCTACTGTGTCCAGGCTCAGCCTGCCCATCAGCTTTCTTAAAGCAGAAGGCCTGCGTTCTCCAAGGTGGGCCTAGGGCACTGGAACAAGGACTTGCAACATCCCCACATCTGCTTCCCATCTGCATCTTCCCTGGTGGATTTACATCCCCAGGCCTTCCTGCCAGAGCACAATCCATTCAAAATAAAACGTGGCTATTCCATCCGTAGCTGCAAATCCATGCAGTCATCCACAGCTTTCTTGTGTTGCCTGAGGTCTCATGGGGATCCAGGCAGTGCCAGTGTGGAACCAGGGGTGGGAGTTGGTGCTAGAGAGAGAAGGGAAGTCTTTGGGAGAAAGACAGAAGCTCTGGGGCCCTGACTTGCAGAGAACTTGAAGTCTTTACTAAAGGGTTTTGGGAGGCACCCCAAGCTCACTAGATATCCCAGATCCTACCTGAGAGGCTACACCTGCTGTGTTGGTGACTCAGCTGCTTTGTCCTTCCTCAATTTGAGGAGTGGGATATCAGAGTCGAGTCCTAGGCTGGTCACATTAAAGCAAGATGCACAGTGTCCTAAAGAAATGGCGCTTATGCTATAAACCATGAAAGAGTCTAGGGCCAGCCTTGATTTTTATGGAAACGCAAGGCTGAATGACCTGGGACATCTGTGTCCTTGCCATTCTGCCAGAGTAGCTGTTCCATCCCACCACCTGTCTACATCCTCTGCTCTTTCTCTCCCTGGGCTCCTCCCATCCCCAACTTCTGCTCCTCTATCCCAGACCTATGTCTGCCTCCCCTCTTTATTCTTATTTATTTATTTATTTATTTATTTATTTATTTATTTATTTATTCATTTCACCCCTTACTCAACCATCCGTTTCTTCATCATTCATTGGGTACCACGATAGGCCCACAGTGCAGAGGCAAGTCTTATAGTGACTTGCACAAGGAATGTTAAAGGATGATGCATGAATAGTGGTTTTGACACTAAATCTAGCTCCTTGTGGGAGGGAGGTGGGAATCTTCCCAAGTGAAATGGGAGTTTGGGTTCTCTTGGTCTGCTCTTAGAATCTGGCTTTCTAACTGGGGATGGAGGTGGGAGGGCTCCATTATCCTCAAGTCTATCTCGGCCTGGAGTTACAGCAGATCCCAGAGACAGGAGATGAGGTAACAAGTGGGAGACTTTTGAGGATGGAGGCAGTATTCTCTTGTTGGCTGACTGGGAGTAGGCAAGATCCTGAGGAACTCTGAAGAAGAGGAGGCAAGGCCCCCAGAAACCAAACTGAGGGCTGGGAATTTAGCCCGACTAATCTGGGAGGAAGTGGCTTGAGCAGTGTTTGAGAAAGGGCAAGGAAAGAAGAAGGGAAGAAGTCAGGGGTGGACCAGGAGATAGTATATGAGGTTGTCTGTGTTGGGGGGTGGGGCTTGTAGCCAAGGCATGGAACCATGAAGCATTAAGAACAGTAAAAGCTTAAGTATCAATTATCTAAAGGGTTGATGTAAGCTCAGGACTCAACAGTAAGTAGTAAAAGGGAATTCACTGGCTTGTATAATTGTTTTTTTTTGGTTTTTTTTTTTTGTTTTTTTTTTTTGTTGTTGTTTTTTTCACAACATTTTTTTTTTTGATGCTTTGTGCATTTCATACATCATTTTCCAATTCAGTTCAGGCATATCTCCCCTTCCCTTCACCCCCACCCCCACCCCCACCGAGATCATGCATTCTGCCATGACTGTCCTGCATATCTCTCTCAGTTTTTTTTTTCCATTTTTTAGCTATAAGTGATAATCCATGAGTACAAGCATCCTTCATGTATAACCAATTTGCAGGCTGTTGTGCCCAAACACCCACAGCCCCACCTTCCAGCGGGGGGTGAGGGGTTGTATGTTCAATCAGGTTAATCAAATGAGGGTCCAGACTACATTGCTGTAGTTTCACCCTTCACCCCAATCGCAGCCCTTACATTCTACCACGCCTCCTCTTCCGCAGATTATTCCCTGGGCTTAGAAAAGGGGCACAAGTGGATGAGAAGCAGAACAGTCCACTCTCTCTGGAGCTGTTGTCTTGGATTCTGGTCAATTCTGGCTGTTTCCTTTCATGGGCTGACAGTCTGTCCAGGAATAACCTTTCGATCCTACTAATGAAGCACATGGCTTGTATAATTGTAAAGGACTCATAGAACAGATGTCAAGCCTCATTACATAGCCCTAGCCAGGCTTGAGCTTGCAATCTTTCTGCCTCAACCTCCTGAGTGTTGATGTTACAGGATGCACCATCCTGCCCAGCTTCCGGCCTATTCTCCATTCTGGGGCTTCAACAAGGCCTGCAGGCTTCCCCCCTTCACTAGTGGCTCTGTAGCAGTGGTGTTGACTTCATTCTTGGGCTGAGCTCACATGGTTCTTACCATAAGGAACCTGGAAAGCCAAAATCTTATTGGTGCTCATTGTGTCATATGTCCCTACCTGACTGGCTAAAGCCTGAACCACATGAATGAAACCAAGGGGCAGACACCCAGAGGAAAGTGAACACCCACCCCTACCAGGCAAAAATGACTCGTTCTGCTGGGTGACAGAAACGTTGCTTTTCTGTTTCTTACCTACTCCTACCTACGTCTTAAAAGGACTGAAGCCTTTGTAGATTAGATTGTTTCCGGTCTAGGAGGAGGTAGCTGTGTGAAAGCAGTGGCATCTGTGTTCACTGCTGAGACCCCAGGACTCGCAATTGTGCATTTTACAATGTAGATGCTCAATAAATAATTACTGCACAAATTAAACAGGATGAGTTAGTGGCTAGGAAAACCAGACTCCCTGGCTAATGGTTATTGAAAGTTTATATGTGCAATGGAATGTCCTAAGCAATTTACACATTTTTTATTTTTTTGTTTTTTTGCAATTTACACATTTAAAACCCAGTCATTAAATCAATCCATGGCAAGTACTTGCATCATTAAATGTATTTTATTCTCTGGAAACTGAGGCACAGAGAGGTCACACAAGCCATACTTATTAAGATTCAGACCTGGGCATCTATATGGCTCCTACACATAACTACTTGGGAGATGTAGACAGGCCATGACTGGAGCTGTCAGGACAAGCCAATTTCCAAGCCTTCAGTTTCTTAGAGCAGTAGAGGTGAGATTCTACAAGGCATCTGAACACCTGTTCTCCCTGAGTCAGCTCACATGAAGGTGAGTATATATATTAACTTTTTTATTCTACCATTTATTCATTCAAACTTTACTGACAAGATGAGTTGGGAATGAACAAGGAAGCTGTCAGCAAAGGATGGGCCATGTTGGAAAGACCTAGCAGCCAACTTATTAGAGTAAATTGGAACAATTTAAGCTGGAGAGATGGCCCAGAGGGTAAGAGCAGCACTGGCTGCACTTGTAGAGGGTCCAAGGTTAGTTCCCAGCACCTACATGGCAGCTAATAACCTTCCATAACTCCAGTTCCAGGGGATCTGGCCTCTGTGGTCATTGCACTCACATGTACACTTATATACATGCAGGCAAAATACATACACATAGAATAAAAATAAATATAAAATAAAATAGTGATATTAGATTATAAGCCTTGGATTAAACAAATAGCCATGCCATGAGTCCTTAATGAAATAAATAATTAAATTTTAGAAATGAAGAAAGGCTACTTTTTTTAAAATAGAATTCCAATTAATACATGTGGAAGGAATTGAGGAAATATAAAATAACTGTTAGACAAACACAATAGCAATAATGGTTGTAGGAAAGATCCATCAGAGTTGGATGCTAGGAACAGTGGGGGAAAGTTTAAGAGAAAGCAATATATTTGTTAGAGTCTCAAGCTATCTCCTCTGAGATGTTTATAAATTAAAAAGTAATGGTAGGGCTGGAGAGATGGCCTAGCGGTTAAGAGCGCCGACCGCTCTTACAGAGGACCCGGGTTCGATCCCCAGCACCCACATGGCGGCTGAGAACCGTCTGAGACTCCAATTCCAGGAGAATTCCAGTTCCAGGGGAATCCGACACCCTCTTCTGACCTCCGCGGCATTGCACGACATGAGTGCACAAACTTGCATGCAGACAGTACATTCATACACATACAGAAATAAATAAAAAATTAAAAAAAAATAAATAAAAAAAAATAAAAAGTAGTGGTAACTTTATAACGAAAAAACAATAGACACAAGCTTAGCCAAATGATCAAGGTTAACAATCTCAGTAATGAGACAAATCAGCATCTCATACCCTTGAGGCCCTATGCTGGGGAGGGTCCAGCATCACTTCTGTGGTAGAAGCCTGAGAATCTGCATTTTGAAGATGCTTCAAAGTGCTGCTGTCGGTGGTTCACACACTGTAACAGTGGCGTGACACATAGTAGGTTGCAAATTTTTTTTTTTTTGTCTTTTTGAGACAGAGTCTCCCTTTAGTCCCAGGTGGCCTGGAGCTCGCTATGTAGATGAGGCTGGCCTTGAACTCACAGAGATCCATCTGCCTCTGCCTCCCTACTGCTGGGATTAAAGGCATGCACCACCACCCCCAGCGAGGATTGTGAATCATTTTTACACACACACACACACACACACACACACACACACACGGCCACAAAAAGGCCTGTGAACCTTGTATGGAGAACCGTGAGCACATCGGCAGGAGCCTGGGCTTCTCACTTGGTTTCCTTAGGAGCACTGGGAACTCCAAGCTTTGTGTGTTTGCTGGTCTCAGCCTGGGTCTCAGAAGTGCTGGCCAGTTTTCTCTAGTCTGCCTCTGGATACAGCCTAGCTAGACTGGGCCAAACTGAGGCTAAGTGAAAAGGAACAGGTGCAGAGTTACAGGCATACTCAGAAATTTCACTGGTGCCTGTGACAGCCAGGCCCAGGCTTAGGAAGCACACATGTTCCCCCTCAGACCTCAGCCCGCCAGCAGCGGCACAGCTTTCCCTGGAACCATTGCTTGATCAGCTTCCAGGCCAGAAGTGATGGTGATGACACATTGCTCCCCAGGGATCCCCTGTTGCTCTCTGGGATGTAAGAATGTCCATAGATACAGAGCCAGGCAACCCAGAAAGGCAAGTTATTTCTACTAATTAGTATCTATGTACATGCAAAAATGCTCACAAAGCTGTGGACTGCTGACATCTACCAGTCATTGAAACCATACTCCGCATCTATATGATATATTTTTGTTCCAAGTGTGTTTGTGACATCCCTTACTCAGCCAACCCTCAGCACAGTCACAGAAGGTTCTCTCTCATAGCACCCTTTTCCCACAGCATCTCAGTGCAGCTGAGGTCACTGTAGGTTTATAGCCCAGCGAGATGCAGAAGATCTCTGTTTACGATTGCTTCATAGATAAGTTGTCAGATATACTCATACAAGAGGACAGGGCAGGTAGATGCACGTGTTGACAAGTGGGGCAGCTGGGGGTCTGGATGGAAGATTTGGAAACCCTGGCAATGTAAGAGAAATCCTGTGATGGTTCTGCACAAGGTCGTCTGGACCTCTAAGGATGCTTGCCACATGATAGATGTGTCTCATTAGATTCTCTCAACTGTGTCTTGTCAGGTTGTAGGGAAGGGAAGACTAACACTGCTGTCAGCTGCCCTTTCCTGAATTGCATTCTGCCCCAACCGCTGCTATGTACGGCTTTCATGAAGTTGAAGCTTCTGCCTAGGATTTCTGAGCACTTCTACAGACTTGAGGCTCATGGGCCCCTCTATGTTCATCCCTGCTAGGGCACCAAACACAGCTTCCTCAAGGCAAATCTTGTGGTCCATATGGAGCTGACAGGAGGCCAAATAGACTCTAAACAGCCCACCTACAGCTTCTTAGGGAATCTCTTGCTGTTCTGCTGGATAGTGATACTAGAGACCTGATGCAGGCCTCCTAGGCTCTTGTTAAAGTGCTGAGTATTTTCCTGGGTAGACAAGTTGGCCAAGGATATGCCTCAAAGGAGAAGCAACCCCTCATGGTCCAAGGAGGGGAGCCTCCTGATGTTTGGTTGTAGTAGACTCAGGTATCATCTTCCAGCCTAAAGCATCTTTTTAATCCTGCAGTCCATTTGTTCTTCTTCCATTGTGCAGTAGGATGTGTCTCCACCAGCCAACCTTCCCTCCTTCACCTCTAGCACCATGCCATCTGCCTCCTTTGGTCTTCTCTACCTGTTCTCAGACCCTCAAAGAAAGCAGGACAGGGCGACTCTGGACCGACGGACTGGGCTCAAATCCTAGCCCATCACTGGAGAGTGGTGTGTCCTTGCCTTGTCCTTGCTTCATATTTTCAAGCTTCAGTTTCATCTTCTATAAAGGGGAGATAGTAGAAATAATTCCTAGATCTTTGAATTGCCGTGAAGATTAAAAGAGACAGGGCCATGTAATAGCAGCTCAGCAACTATTCCTTATCAGTAGCTACTGATATCAGCTTCAGTTAGGGCTTTATTGTGTGTTCTTGTATCGGGAAAGCCAGGATGACTTGCTGATATGATGGAAGGAAGAGGCCTCTCGGTAATGCCCGCAGTAATGCATCGACCAATGGCTATGTGCCAGGCCCTGGGTTAGTGGCTCCACTAACATTACCCAGGGCATTAAACAACAGACTGTGAAAGCTAACATGTCATGAGGGTAACTTGAAATGACGGAGAATCCACAGGTTTTATTTTTTCCTTTGTTTTCTCTTGGCCAGCATACATGAGGAGCATATGATGAACTGGAAGAGGAAAAGTGCTCATTATTTCCTGAGAAAAATCGGAAGCTCCATCAGATGTAGAATAGTGGTGCTACTCTGAAACCCTCCCGTGTAGGTCTCAAAAAACTCACTCACCACCCTTGACAGAAGAACAAGAGTTCCAGAGCAAGAGACCTGTCACCAGTTGCCACACGTCCCTTTATTTTTATTTTAGTTTATTTTTTCCCACCGGTGTTGCCCTCCTCTGCTGCTCATGGGAAGGTGGAGAGGCTCAGAACAGCTTGCTGCTGTTTGTAAAGTCACAGTGGAGCAACCACTCACTTAACCATGTGGAGGGTTTTTTCATTGCTATTAAACTTTTTTACCACATGGAGTTTTAAAGGAGGGTTTAATTTAATTACGACACTCAACTCAGGAGGAGTGTGGCCCCACACATCCCTTTATTTAGGTGATTTAGAGCAGAGGTGATCCTGGTGTGGTGGCAGGCCCCTGTAATCCCAGCATTAAGACAGAAGCAGGAGGAGTTCAAGTTTGAGGCCATCCTGGCTACAGAGAAAGACCCCATGTCAAAAAAAAAAAAAAAAAAGGGATAAGGCTAGAGATGGGGTAGAGGGCTTGCCTCCTTATCAGCGGAATAAGGATAACAATCCTTGTTAGTGAGGATGCTTGAGAATGAAACAGAAACAAAACGACCGCTCAAGAGCAGAAGGGCTGGGAAGATGATTCAGTCGGTAAGGTGTTTGTTTTACAAGCATGAGGACCTGGGTTCAGTCCCCAGCACCGATTACACACACAAAGAGAGAGAGAGAGAGAGAGAGAGAGAGAGAGAGAGAGAGAGAGAGAGAGAGAGAGAGAGAGAGAGAAGAGAGAGAGACTGGAGAGATGGCTCAATAGTTAAGAGTACATACTGCTCTTACAGAGGACCTGAGGAAAACAGAAGTGGGCTATTCAGGGCCGTGGGGAACAGATCAACTTTTGTTCTTTTCTTTAGCGAGGAGTGTCAGGTTTTTTTTTTTATCTTGCTTCCTGAACAAGACTAAGCCTCTTGATTAGTATTATCACCTGATGCCTCAGTTTCTCTGTCTGGAAACCAGGAATAACAATGTCATCAACTTAGTTGGGTGGTTGTGGGGATTCAATGAGACAACCCAAGTAAATGCTAACCTCCAACACCTGGCGAATAGTGTGTTCTCAACAGATGTTCATGTACACTCTTTTACACAGTGTTCACAGTACTGGACAAGGCAGAGGCTTCTGACTCCTGCCTTCCACCCCCAGGAGTTGTTCTATCTACTCTGACTCCTTGCAGCCCTCTGGAGTCCAGCCTCACCATGCTGACTCTACCGGGAGGAGATTGAAAGCAGCTGCAGATCCACTTGGGGACGCTGAGTTGTTTCTGGCCCTTAGCAGCGGTGTGGAGGGGCCAGGCTGCAGCCATGATGATGAGAAAAACAGCAGCTAAGCGGCAGCCAGAGGCTCCAGAGCTTGGGAACACCAGCCGTCCCTTGGAGAAGCGCCTGTCTGCCCAGGCTCTTGGCTCCAACAGCTTGTGAGATTTGATTTCCTCTCTCTCCATTTTCTTTTTAATCGAGAATGACCTTGCCACCCGAAGCCCTCACTGCCCACTATCTAGCACAGCCTTTAACTTAGAAATGTTATTTGAAACTTTTTAGACGCTCCCCTCACTCAGCAAGCACACCATTTTCAAAATTCAAAGGTTCTCGCCTCTCTTCCCTAAATCCCCCTATCTATTCCTCTCATACCATTATGAGTAGCCACGGTGAAGTAAGAGCTAAGAACTTTACCTTCATTTTTCTGATTAAATTGTTTATATATTGCTAAGAATAGTTGTCTCTATGTTCTAGGACCCTTTATTGATACCAAAACCCAAAGATGCTCGAGTCCTTTCTATCAGATGGCAGAGGACTTACTTTGAATCATCTCTAGATTCCTTACAATGCCTAATACAAGGTAAATGCTACGTAAATAGTTTCTAAACTTTATTGTTTAAGGAGCAATGACAGAGGGGAGGTCTGTAATGTTCAATCCAATGTAGCTTTGTGTCAGTGGGTGGTTGAATCCAAGGATGCTGAACCTGTGGATACAGAAGGCCAACGGTCCCAGCCATACCACTCCTGGGTATGTACCCACAAGGCTCATGTTACCACAGAGATACATGCACAGCCATGTTTATTGCATCTCTCTTCACAATAGCAAAGAGCTGGAACCAACCCAAGTGCCCCTCAATTGATGAGTGAATAGAGAAAATGTGGTACATATACACAATGGAGTTCTATGCAGCGGTAAAGAAAGATGACATCATGAGCTTTGCAGGTAAATGGCTGGAGCTAGAAGATATCATGCTAAGTGAAGTAACACAGTCCCAGAAAAACGACGAATGGTATCCCTCATCTGTGGATGCTAGCACCAATTACCTAATTGTATGGCAAACTGAGTAATGTCAATGTGATCTGAAAACAACTGTGCCCTTATATTGTGGAATCCTAGCACTTGGGAGGCAGAGGCAGGCGGATCTTTGTGAGTTCAAGGCCAGCCTGGTCTACAGAGCAAGTTCCAGGACAGCTGGGACTACAGAGAGACCCTGTCTCGAAAAGACCAAAAAAAATAATAATAATAATAAAAAAAATAAACAAATAAAAATTAAAAAATGATGTTCTATCCAACCCCCCCCCCCAAAAAAAAAACAGAAGGCCAACAGTAGCCTTTGTCCATCCTATTTTACAGTAAAGGAAGTAACCTCAGAGAGGATAAGCTCTTTGCTTATGACAATACAGCTACAGAGGGGAGCAAATAACTTCATTCAGGGCTTCTGATACCTGCTCTCCTGTTCTGTACCTTTTGCCCTGCGGGAGGATGGCAGATGGTGGATGCTCACAGAGTAGTGTGCCACATGGGAGTAGAAGGGAGGGGTGGAAAGAAAGGAGGGTTATAATTACACCAGTGTGCCTCAGCCCAGCCTTGACTGATGAAACCACCTACCAGAACCCCAGAGACCTCTCCACAACTCTTCCTGATCAGGAGGAGGCCTCTGAGTCCTCCTTGATCTTTGGAACCATTCTACCTGCTTGACCTTTGACCTTTGCAGGCTGCAGAGGGGTCTGCAGCACCTACACCACCTGTCTCCAGATCAGGCTCTGGACCTGCTGTTGGTAGGATATAGTAGTTGCCTCTGGCTTCTGCCCCAGGAGCTGTTGACAATCTAGCTGGGGGGGGGGGTGTCTCCAGAGAGGCCAGACTCTGGGTAAGTTACCCAAGGACTAGGTGGGCAGAAACATTCCCTTCTTCTCCTTCCACCTTTTTTTTTGGGGGGGGGATCTTTTTGAGACAGGGCCTTCCTGTAGACCAGGCTGGCCTTGAACTCACAGAGATCCTCCTGCTTCTGCTTCCTGAGTGCTGGGATTAAAGGCATGTGCCACCACACCCAGATTTCCACTTCAGGTCTCATTTTGCAGCCCTGGCTGGCCTGGAACTCACTATGTAGACCAAGCTCACAGAGACCTCCCTGCCTCCGTCTCTGAAGTGCTGGGACCCAAGGTCTGCACTGAGGCCTCACTGTGGCCTCTTCTTAAAGCCTTAGCTCAGACTCCTGCCTGCTACCCCTTTCTTGTCACCACTTCTGCTTCCTGGGGCTGATATATTGTTGTTGATATGCTCAGGCCCTCCTCCCCAAGCTCCTTTCCCTTGCGCTCTGGCTTTGAGGTTCAGCTGACTGCTCTGTTCTCCAGCCTGTCTGCCCTGGCAGCTGCATTTATAGTAGTGTAGTAGCAGTGGGCTTGGGAAAATATCCTGCACTTGACCCTGACCCTGGGGTGGAGAGGAATGTTAGGGCTGGAGCTTGAGTAGGGTCTGCCTTCCTGGAGGGAGCCAGCCTGTGCCTCAGAGTTTGTGCTGGATAAGCCAAGCATGTCAAAACTCTCCCAGGAGAGTTTTGGGGCAACATCTCATCCTGGGTTTGGTCCCCCATGCCACAGCCCTGGGCAGCTGTTGAGGCAGTTCCTAGCCTTCATGAAATACTAATGTGCAGTCTCCTGGGAACTTGTCCCCATGGCTCTGGCAAGGATAGTAAGCTGCCCAGAGTTAACAGAGTGGCACCGGGATGGACAACTGGAGAGTTTCAGAATTCTTGTCTAAAAATGGCAAGGAGGCCTGGAACAGTGGTTTTCAGGGATTTTTTTGGTCTTTTTTGAGGTAGGGTCTCCCTGTAGCCCCAGCTGTCCTGGAACTCACTCTGTAGACCAGGCTGGTCTTGAACTCACAAAGATCCGCCTGCTTCTGCCTCCGGAGTGCTAGGATTAAAGGTGTGCACCACAACGCCCGGCTCAGTTTTGCTTTTCTTGAGACAGAGGCTTTCTGTATAGTTCAGGTGGCCTTGAACTTGTGATCCTCCTGTCTCAGCCTCCCGAGTGTGCCCTATTAGATCTAGATTTGAACAGTGGTTTTTTTTTTGTTTGTTTGTTTTGTTTTTTTGTTTTTTTTTTATTTATTTCTGTATGTGTATGAATGTACTGTCTGCATGCAGGTCTGTGCACCCGTGTCGTGCAATGCCGCGGAGGTCAGAAGAGGGTCTCGGATTCCCCTGGAGCTGGAGTTCTCCTGGAATTGGAGCTTCAGACGGCTCTCGGCCGCCATGTGGGTGCTGGGGATCGAACCCGGGTCCTCTGTAAGAGCGGTCGGTGCTCTTAACCGCTAGGCCATCTCTCCAGCCCTTGAACAGTGGTTTTAAAGCTACATTCTACTGTTCTAGTTTGCCTTCAATTGCTGTGACAAAACACTCTGGCCAATACCAACTTGGGAAGGAAAGGTTTATTTGGCTTGCATCTACCTGGTCACAGTTCATCATCACTGAGGGAACCTAAGGTAGGAACTCAGGGCAGGAGCCTGGAAGCAAGAGCTAAAGCACAGGCCATGGAAGAATGCTGCTTATTGGCTTGCTCCCCTGGTCTGTGTTCAGCCTGCTCTAGATAACAGAACAACCTGCCAAGGAGTGGCACCACCCACAGTGGGCTGGGCCCTCCCACATCACGAAACAATCAAGAAAATACCCCATAGGTCAGTCCAATGGAGCCAATTCGGCCTCAAACACTGAAGAACAAGGAGGGAGCAGGGGGAGGTCATGGGTGGGCTTTTCCTTTTTTATTTCTGCTGGGACATCCAAGGAAGGAACTGGCCAACACGAAAGTTCTGGTGGAAACTATGAATGGTTTTGGACTCTACCATCACAGCAAAGTGAGTGGGCTCTTTTTCAGCCACAGGAGTTCCCCAGTTTACTATTCGTCTGGTTCACTATTCATTTCCTCCGTCAGGGCTGTAAGGCCCCGGTGGTCTGGTTCCTGTATCCCTCCACCTTCATCCCACACTCTGCTTACCTTGCTCACTGCAACTACTTCCCATGCTACTTCAACACATGTGCTTTCCTAGCATGGAAGTTTTCTCCTAATCTCCCTGCCTGGTTCAGCCTTCTTCCTGTCTCTTAGGTACCCTTCAGATCTCAGCTTAGATGTCTCTCTTTGCCTTTTCCACCCCCAACTCTATACTGGGTCACTTAGCTGCACATATATTTCTTAATTGCTTTTCCATTGAAACTTGTTACTGAACTACTTATCATTTTCCCAATTTGTCTCTCTTACTAGACAGCCCGTTAGACTGGGAGCTGGTCTGGATTGCATGCTGCTGTATCTTCCACACTGCCCTTGACCCACAGTAGGCATTTAATAACTGTTGAATTCTGGGGCACTGAATAAAAGTTTTTGCTGCCAAAATAGAAAAGCCTGAAAGCACTGAGAGGTTTCTACATTCATACCCTCAAAAGCAGTTGCTTCTACCGCCAACATATTTCTAGCCCTCCCCTACCTCCATTAAACCCACATATATATAGTCTTAATGACCGGATATAATGTGGATAGCAATGGGATGAAAAATCAAAGGATTCCAAGAAAAGTGGGCTAGACCCCCTTTTTCCCCTGGATGAGTAGGCGTGCTGGGGAGCAGGGCAGGGTCTACCCTTCAGACTTCCTTTGAGTTTCCCGGGTTTTGCTGGTCATAGGGCAACACCTGCCCCATATCCATCGAGCTGCTTGGCAGGCAATGAGCAGGCAACTGCTCAGGCCACATTGACCATGGCTCTCAGGCCAGATGTTTCTTTGCTTTCAAATCAGTGGCTGACCCAGTGTTGTCCCCAGCCTGTTCCAAGCAGCCTGGGAGACTTCCAAGCATGTCTTTTACAGGCCAGATGTGCGTCCACTGGCTGTGAATTCTTGCCTGGAGAACAGGTGGGTGGTAATTATTCTAGCAGAAGCCGAGCGTGACTGGAAGCTAAGGAGACAATTCTATCAAGCTGTCAAGAATAAAAACAGTGTTCTTTTTCTGAGCTTGCTTTATAGAGGGAGAGAGATGCAATCCAGGGCTGGAGCAAGAGTCTTGGCCTCTGTGGCAGATTTTGGAGAGTCCTGGAAATTCCCATACCTCACCCCTCTCAACTCCCGCCTCTCCCAATTGCCATCCCATGCGCAGTGAACATCTGTTGTGCACATATGCCCAGCACTCCTTCCCCTTCTTTGGAGAACAAAAACCCAGTTTTCCTTTGGAGAGCGCCACCTTCCTCCATTCCACACATTCCTAGTGGGGCTGCCAGCCATAGGATGTTCCTGTCCCTCCACTCCCAGAGGGTGGGCACAGCAGCCACAGTCCATCAGACTCCCGAGTGCTTTGAATGTTGGCGGGAGTCACTAGCAACAGTGAAGTCTCAGAATCATCCAAA
Organism: Rhizomys pruinosus; assembly: GCA_009823505.1. NCBI lineage: Eukaryota > Metazoa > Chordata > Mammalia > Rodentia > Spalacidae > Rhizomys > Rhizomys pruinosus. The sequence goes on from VZQC01008909.1 coordinate 152,796, forward strand.
GCTAGATGGCTTCCGAGTTCCCGCCACTACACTCCAGAGCTGCCCTGGTCTCTGGCTTTCCCAGACCTTGTTGAGTGTCTCCTTTGGTACTCTGCATCTTTTCAGCCAATTTTTACTCCCCCATTTAACTTGCTAGAGCCACTTTCCATAACTTGCAGCCAAAGCCGATGTGCCTCACACTCCACTGTATCCTGCTCCTCCTTTCCAGCTTTTCTTTTTCTACGGTCTACCTGTAAATCCATTTTCACTTTCCATACCCCCAAATCCTCCAATTTTCTATTTCTTTTCCTCCAACCAAGATCTGCTCTCAGAAAAGCCTACACCCATCCTTTCCACCTCAGAGTAAATGAACACATCTTTATTCTTCTGGGGTAGAAATAATGAAGATGTGAAAGACATTTTAGGGGCCTAAGTGGGCCTTTCTCCCAATACCTTGAAATAATTCCTGACCACCTGTCCCTATTTGCATCAGTCACCTGTGTGCAACGGGAATAGCTTTGTCCCAGACCATGGTCTGTATAGCTGTTTATGCCTTTCCTTCTGATAGTATCCTGATACTCATCAAGCTTTGTTCTCAGCCGAGTTACCAACTTCAAGATTCTGATTCAGTGCAATGAGGCACTTACAGTGCATAGGTGCTGGGTCAGGTGTCTTAGATACAGATATGCTTTACAGTTTATGTTCAGTCTTTTTTTTCCTTGGTGTTGGGGACTGAATCCAGGGCCTTCTTGTATGTGATTGCTAAGCATACACTCTCACGGAGCTACATCTCCAGTCTTGTTGAGCAAATAGATCCTTCTCTCCATGTCTTCTTCTTCATTAGACTGAATGCTGTAGGAGACTGAGCTATCCTTGGGCCACAAAGGAGTCCTAGAGAATAGAAGGGAAGTTTCCTAAAGGAAAAGAGATGGTGGTGTGTAAATAAGAGGAGGGACACTGGGCAGACAGACAAAGCCCAAGAAAGTCAGCCACAGGTTAGCGTTAACAGTCCAGTATGTTGAGCATTGCCTGGGGCCGTTCCCATAGCAACCACAGGCAGAGCTAAGGGCTATAACCAGTGGAAATATGTGAGTGCTAGAGGCTTAGTCCCTTCATGTTACATCTGGGTAAACTGAGGCCCCAGAGAGGCAGTTCCAGCATCTGTTTTCTGTTTCTCTGGTTATACCCTAGGTTCTAACCTACAGCTGGCCTTAAGGCTTCCCAGCTAATGCTGACTGATCAGAAGTTCAGGCTGGATCCATAGGCTGTGCTTCTGGAATGAATTTTCCATACAAAAAGGGGTGGTGGCAAAAATCCACATGGAAGCCATTGGGAGGGCCTACCCTGCATTTGAGAGGTTAAGTATTTATCCAACTGTCCTGGTTGCACCCTGGTGCTGGGAGGCAGAATCAGTCCCCTTACATGTCTATGGCATGAAGTTCAGGGTCCAAACAGAAATGCGAGTCTTTATTCTTTGGATGCTGGGCTACAAAGAGGAAGAAAACACCTGCTGGTGGCCTGGTTCCACATAAACACAGCCCAGTCCCAGATCTCCACTTGGAGCTGTGTCCAGCTCCAAATTTCCGGTGACAATTTCTGATTTGTACCTTGAGCTCCCAAAGTGATTCTTCCTCCATGGCCTGAGGCAGTCACAGCAGAGGATGGCAGGCCCCTGCTTCCTTCCTACCCTGGACTTTCTGCATCAGGCCTACCCAGATTCTTGTACGCTCACAAACTCTGTCCCTCTTGGTGTTTACAGTCTGCAAATACTTGTGGGGAGGACAAGTCCCTTCTGCCTGCCCTTATTAAGTCCAGCCTTTGCCTCCGTTCAGTGTCTTTCATCACTGCCTGCTTGTGGCTGAAGCTGACAGCCCCCTTTGGGGCTCCTCCCTGCCCCCCGAGCCTGGGTCAAGGACGCTGCAGCCCCTGAGCTCTTCTTCCTGAGCCAGGGCCCCTTGACATCTTTCTAATCCCCTACCTCAGGAGGTATTTCAGCCCTCTCTGAGCAGTACTCACCTCCTGGCCCCTTCACCTGGGGGTCTCGGCCTCAGCTTGAAGACACAGGATGCCGGGAGGGGGTGAGCTGTTTCTGCCCTGCTCCATTTTCTCCTGTCCAGCTGCCGTGAGAAGGACCTTCCCTTTGCTGCCCTTCAACTCTGGGGCCGTTTCCACTGTGGGTGTGACAGTGGCCAGACCTGTCTCCTGCCCAGCACTGAGTTCACGACTCTGCTCTATTTGGGTGGGTCACTTCCCACTGTCTCTGCCTACTTCCAATCTAGAATGTTTGGTACATAGAATGTAGCCTTCCTGCCTTGCCTACACAACTCTATTAAAATCTCTCTTCCCCAGCCTTATGTACCCTGGCTTTCTACCTGGACTCTGGAAGCTGGGAGGCCTTTCTGCTTGTGCGCCCTCAGCTAATATGAAGCAGGAGTGATGGTCCACAGGCAGGTTTAATGGAGTGAGCTAAAGGGGTCATGAACCCCTAGGGTTGGATAATACCTCCTCAAGTCCTGATGGCTTTCCTCTGCCTTCTGGGAAAACATTAAAATGGTCCCAGATCAATGAGATTTTTAACCAGATTTTTGGTACATCTCTTTTATCTTACCTTTAACAAGGAGAAATGTGACCTGAGCTTTTTATAGTGAACAATTTCCTGCTGCCCTCAATCCCCAGTACTCAGCTACCAGTCCTACATGAGCTGAAATCTTTTCCACTGCATTTCAGTCAACAGCTCTTGGCACTGCCCTTGGTGAGAAAGAAAACCACTCACAGAGACTCCGGCTTGCTATACAGGAGAACTCGGGAAATTGTCCCATTCCCTTTGTGTCGAGGGGTTTCACACCCTTTTTCTTGGAGCCTACCATTGGCCATCTTAGCTGCTGCTCCGCACCTTGCCCTTGGGGTTGCCCTGAGTTTCCTGACTCCCATCTTGAGATCCAGTACTGAGGTGAGCACTGAAAGAGATTTGTGGGCTGTGAAATCACTGGAGTGAGACGCAGCCAGCATCAAAACACAAAACAGAAGCGAGGTAACAGCAAACATGAGACCGCATTGCACAGAGCAAGGACACCTCCTTTCAGTTATCCTGTGTCCCAGTGGACCTGGGCTTGTCTGTGTCCCCCCTCCCCCTCCCCCTCCCCCTTCCCTCCCCCTCCCCCTCCCTCTCCCCTCCCCCTCGCCCTCCCCCTCCCCCTCCCCTTCTACGGGTGCTGTTTGTGTTGATTGTCAAATTGACAGGATCTGGAATCACCCAGGAGCCTAACCCCTAGGCACACCTGTGAGGGATTGTTTAGATTAGGTTAGCCTCTTGGGGATGCTTTGGAAGAATTATCCTGATTAGGTTTTTTGAGGTGGGAAGAGCTATCCTAAAGGAGGTCCATACTGTTCTCTGGGCTTGTGACCTGGACTGCTTAGAATGGAAGAAGCAGCTGCACTGTGGTCACCACATGGTGACCAACTGCCTGACTCCTGCTGCCTGACGTTTCCACCATGATGGGCTCTACCCTCAAACTCTGAGCTGAAATAAACCCTTTCTCCTTTAAGTTGTTTTTGTCAGAGTATTTTATCACAGCAACGGTATGGCTAAAGACACAGTATGGCGATGGGGACACTGTTGTCTCTGAGCACAGTGGACCCTGAGATTCCTTTGGGTTTTGGACATGTGTGAGGGAGCACTGGAAAATGCAAAAGCCAGGTGGGCTCTGTCCATTGGGAAGAAAGTTAGACAATTAGTTGGGGACGGGGGTAGGGAAAGACTGCCAGTTCTATGACCCCTGCAGTGTTTCTTCGATCTGAGGTTCTACTAAGGGCCCACCGTAAGAAACAGGGCCCTAAGGGCCAGTTTCTGTTTAGACCACATGGAGCTAACATGGATCTCCAGTATGGGCCAAATGGCTAACAATGGAATTAATTAAAATGTGAAGCAATATCTTGATCAGATTTTGAGTCAGGAAGGCTCACCCATATAAGAGAACTTGGCAGAAGGAAGCCTTTGTGTTTGCCAGCTTGCCTCCATTCTCTCTGTCCAGTCTATCAATCCCATTGCTGTGGCATTCTGCCCTCCATATTAGAACCAGCTTCTTTCGGCTTCCAATGTAGACTGAAGACCAACAGCTCTCCAGGAACCCTGGCCTTCAGAGCCAGATTGGGACTGCTGAGGCATATACCCTCCAGGACTGGGCAGTTACCAGTGTAAGACAGCCATTGTCAGACTACCCAAACCAGGGTGTGCTAGCCAACCTAATAAATCCCCTTTATACATATATATATATATTCATTATATATTTATTCTATCATTTCTGTTCCTTTAGAGAACACTGACTAATATGACAGAGAAGACTCTCTAAAGTACCAACGCTTCATTATAGGAGGAAACTAGGATACTAGACCTTTGAAAGATTGTGTGGACATGAGCAAGAGCAATCTTTGTTCTTGTGTTTTCAAGTGCTGGGGCTCAAACCCAGCCACTCCTCTGCATGTATCTTCATCTTCCCACCCCCTCCAGACACACCTCATTCAAAACTTGGTGTATTGGTATAAATTTCCATTGTATCTGAATAGTTTAGACAATTCTATTGCTATTTATATCTCAGACCTGGAGTCTAAGAAGGTACTAGATCTTTAGAAAGTGTCATTTTTAGTTTAGCACCCCGTAAGTACCGGCTGGGCTGGAACTCACTATGTAGTCCAGCCTGGCCTTGATCTCACAGAGATACACCTGCCTATGCCTCTGCCTCTGCTGGGACTACAGGCATGCACCAACGTTACTTTTTAACCAGAGAATAACTAGGCTTTCTCTTTTCAACGGTCTCTGTATTCCCCTCTGTAGCCTTTCCCTTCTCCCCTGACCCCCCTGAAAAAACTTAGGTCATTTCATACGAGCTGCTATCAAAGCAAGTATCCCTCATTTTACACTTAGTTACTGACTTATTTGGACCAAGATGCAAGACCTTTTCACTATTTCTTAATTTCACTATTCTCTATTTCTCTATTGACTCAAAACTTTTTCAATTCAGTTTTTAACTTGCTTCTGTCATTCAATTTTATTATTTATTCCTTCAGTTCTTTATTGTGTGAAAATTGGATAAAAATGCTTTTCCTGATCCCAACTCGTGAGAAATCTTATGCAGGTCTCTGCCCCATCTCATGCATGAGCACAGATCTCAGTGGTCTACATGCGTTCATAAGTGTAGGGACAGCTGTCAACAGCCCTATCTATCTATCTATCTATCTATCTATCTATCTGACCAAGGGCCTCACATTGCTCCAGATTATCCATGCCAAGTATCATTTGAATATCAATCATTTGAATATCATTAAACCATGGCAAAAATGTTCTGATCAGGAGCCCTACTGAAAAAGGAAATGATGGACCTTGGGGGGGGTGACTCAGTGGATACTTGCTGCATAACATGAGGACCTGAGGTGGATCCCCAGCACCCATGTAAAAACCAAGTAGGTGGTATGTGCTGGGGAGGGGGAGACAGGAGAATGTCTGGACTTGATGCTAGTCAGGCTAGTCAAATGAGATGAGAGAGAGAGAGAGGTGGGGAGAGCGAGAAAGAGTGAGAGAGCGAGAGCGAGAGAGCGAGAGAGAGCGAGAGCGAGAGCGAGAGAGAGAGAGAGAGAGAGAGAGAGAGAGAGAGAAAGAAGAGAGATGGGGTGGGGACCTGGCATGGTTTGCCTTTTCTCAAATCGGGGCCCACTGGTCATTCCATGCTCCCTCCTTAGCCTCCTTTCTACCTTCTCCTGGCTGAGACCTCCTGGTCTAGCTCAGAGAACTCTCTCTCTGTCCTTGGACTCACATTGTACTCAGCACTTACTAAAATGTGTGTTCTTGCCTTTCCTCCTACCCTGCAAGCTCCTGGGGGACAGGGATTATCCTCTATTCTTCAACCCTGATGCCTGCTGAAAGGGAGCCCAGGAAACAATGGTTTCAGCGGCAGGTGTGCTGTCCGTTGGCTATCGAACATAGGAGGCCTATCTGTGCAGCAAAGCTGGGAGGTTTGGAGATGTACACTGTTGTAAAAAGGCATGATATAACTTCAACAACATGAACAGCTGTGCTTGTAGAAGAGCCTGAGGCCAAACAAGAGTGAGAATGCGGGATAGGAGCCTGACTGGGGCTGAGTCCCCAGAGGAGTCTGGGGTGAAGAACAAGTGAGTCGTCCAGACTGGCTCTAGAAGGTGGAAGCATCTGGGAATAGGGTAAAGAGGAAAGGGACACATTCTGGTTTATGGGTCACCATTGCAGGAGCCTGGGGACTATACCAACCTACAGCATTGGTAGCTCTTCAGTTTCTGTAGAACTGAGGAGTCCCAAGCTGGGCTTGGAGTTGCACGCCTTTAATCCTAGCACTTGGGAGGCAGAGGCAGGTGGATCTTTGTGAGTTCAGGGCCAGCCTGGTCTACAGAGCAAGTTCCAGGACAGCTGGGGCTACAGGGAGACCGTGTCTCGAAAAGACCAAAAAAAAAAAAAAAGGAGAAAAAAAAAAAAAAAAAGAACTGAGGAGTCCCGTGGGGATCATGCTGGCTGGAAGCAGGAAGAAGTAGGGCCGAGGAGTGTTTTAAGCCTGGCAAGCTCCCTGGCCTTGCATCCTTTGATGTTTATTTAAATGTCTCTGGTGAGTTGAAGGAGATTAAGGACATCATGGTTCTTCCCCATGGAACTGACTCTTTGCTATTGATGCAAACATCAGTAAGAATCCCAGACGGACAGTCTGTGTACTTCAGGGACAGCTGGTGGCTGAGATGTGGAACAGGCTGCTTTTTTTTTTTTTTTTGTCTTTTTTCTTTTTGTCTTTTTGAGACAGGGTCTCCATGGAACTCTGGGTGTCCTGGAACTAGCTCTGTAGACCAGGCTGGCCTTGAATTCACAGAGATCTGCTTATCTCTGCCTCCCAAGTGCTAGGATTAAAGGCAGGTGCCACCACACCCGGCGTTGGAGCAGGCCTCTTTCTAAGGGGCACTCACTAGAGCTAAGCAATCTGTTCACTGATCAGAGTCTACAGAAATGTATCCAGAAATGCACTTTCATCAACTCTACCCTTGTGTGGTTATCAATTTTCAGGACTCCCAGAAGACTACATTTAATTCCTCAGAGGGTTTGCTTACTGTATTAGTTACTTTTATGGCACTGTGACCAAAATTCCCAAGAGAATAACTTAAAGGAGGAAGATTTGTTTTGGCTCACAATTTCAGTCAGGGCCTCTAGGTCCTGTGTGCTAAGGCAGAATATCACAGTGGCTGGAACATGTGGCAGAAGCAGTTTATCCCTTCCTGGTGGACAGGGAGCAGCGAAACAGGGGTGGGAAGGAACCAGGTTGAACAGGTCTAAGCTTCAGGTCTGTTTCCAGGGACCTACTTCCTCCAGCAAGATACCACCTCCTAAAGTTTCCAGAACCTCCCAAAATAGCACCACCAGCTGGGACCAAGTGTCTAACACATGAGCCTGTGGGGAAGATTTTGTATTCAAACTAAAACACTATTACATGGCCAATTAATACCTAAGGTACGGTGCCTGGTATATCTTAGGTAACCCCCAAACTTTGTGGAATGAGAGGAAAGGTATCATGGTACAATTTAAATGGGTTGAGCTTCAGGCAGAGGCAGGTGTGTGGGGACATCTCTGGGCCTGAGAGGATGACTATGGAGAGATGAGCTGCAGGCCCCAGCTTTCAACAGCGGGGCAGAGGTGGCCATGCGTAAGAGGAGAGAGCTCTCCGTGGGTAACCCAGAGTGAGGACTGTTTCCCCTCTATCATCACAGATCCATCACTTTCTCTTCTTGCCAGTTAGGAGAGCAGGATGCTTGCTGGCAGCTTATCTCCAGATGTCCTCCCTGGCCCTTCTCCCCTCCCTTTCTCCCAGAGGCTTTGGCACTTGCACTCTCCATCGGAGATGTTCCCAGGCCCTTCATGCTCCACTCTGACATGCTCCACAACTTCCCAGACCCAGACGGTCAAATAGCTCCCAGCTTTCCATAGGAGTTGAAAGAGAAAGAGCGGAAAGGCTTGGGGGTCAGGAGAGCCTGAGTCAAGATCTGGGTGCTGCCAAAATCTGTCATGGGACCTTGAACAAGCATCTTTCCCCCTCTTTGGACCTCAGTTTCCTCAACTGTAAGTTAAAGGGATTGGCTGGCCAGTCTAGGAAGGTCCCCTCCTGCAGGCACATTCTGTGGACCCTACAGTTCTTGAATCCATACCAACTCCTTGTCTGTCTGCTCCTCAAATCAAATCTCAGTGCTGACAGGGATTTGAATTCGTCTAATAAAATCCTTTGTACAGATGAAAAACTGGGTCTCAGGCAGGGGAAGAGCAGGGTTAGGGAGACACAGTAGACATAGATGCAGGACTAGAACCAGGATCTCTGCTTCCTGTAATGACTTTGGACTTCACCTCTTGGAAGGGAAGAGCCCTTTACTCCAAAGCTGCCCAAGTATTCTGCATGAACTAACATGGGGTGTGGTAGCCTTTAGTGTTCAGACCATCAGGGCTATGTGCCTTTTGAGCCTGCAGCAAGAGCCAATTAATCTATACTCATCCCAAGACCAGAGACCTGAACTTCATTCAGCCTTTTCTATGTGGCTGACTAGCTGTGTGATCCTGGACAAATCACTGTACTTCTCTGGTTTTTATCATTCAATGTTTACATGGCTCTCATTGGAATGTGAGCTCCAGGGAGCAGGAAGGCACTTGCTTCTTGTGCTCTAATGCCAGGTCTTGGCTTTCAAAGCATTGATTCCTAGTTCAAGTTTTCAGAGAGTCTGATTCAACCAACAGCCAATGATGTCTGTATTTGAGTTAGACCGTAGAAGTCTTAGGTCACCAGCCAGAGAAGGGGCTGCCTTTAGGCCAGTGGCTCATATCTGGCCCATTGTTGGCAATATAATTGGCCTTTTTAGGAGCTGTGTATAGAAAGACATCTATCTGATCTCTATTGATGAGGAAGCTAGCTCAAGGAATCACTTAGTCTGAGCTGCAAAGCTGGGAAGTGATTACGCTGAGCTCAGCCCCACCTCTTCTCACCATTCCAGCCCAATAGCTATGGACTGCTCACACAGAAACAGAGAGAAGAGTCCTGAGAACTACAGAGGTCTGATAGAGGCATAGAGCTTTCCAGATAGAAGGAGGACTCTAGGAAGTCTTGGGAGGAGGTGATCTTTGAGATGGGAGTTAAAGAGCAAGCAGGGATGGTTAAGAACATTCCAGATGAAGGAAATGATATGAGCTAAGGTATTTGGGTTAGGACATGGGGGAAGGGAAATCGGGTGTTTTTAGTAAGTGGCTGTGCTGGGTTTCAGCATAAATAGAGAGGAAAGGTATGATATGAGACATGTTTGTGCCAGGCCCAGTATAAGTTTGGATTTGATTACCGAAGTTGTGGGGAGCCACTGAAGGTTGCTGAGCAAGGCAAGTGACATAATCAGAACTGTGCTGCCAGAAAATGTATGGAGAGTTAGTTACAAGTCTGCTTCTTTTGGAAGACACGGGCCGCTGTCTTCAGGCAGAGGTGGGGAAGACTGGGGGTTACCTAAAAGAGATGCTGGTTGGTACTGCCATATTCAGGCCAAGACCAGAGGGGGAGTGAGGAGAGAGTGAGCAGTGCTCAGGGCTCCAGGCCTGGGAATGTGGGGTGCAGAGGAGGGGGAGGAGCCAAAGACTTTCCCTCCTCCTTGGCCACCAGCCCTCCTTGGCCTGAAGTCTGGACTGTGAGGCAGCGCACAGAGCATGCCTCCGCTGTCTGTGTGAGTTCCTGAGGGATGAGATCTTTAATTTTTGTCTGCTGAGCCCAGATGGGCCAGGGGCCAGCCTGTGTTCCAACCTCCCCAAGGCCCCTGGGCCAAGGCGCTCAGACCAGAGTGGACAGAAACAGCGAATGAGTCATGAGGCCTGGCTGCTGCCATGAGCTCTGGTTTTACCCCCCCCCCCCAAGACTGTTGTCTGAAGCCTTTCCAGGGGAATTTCAAGGTCCAGATCTGTCCCTAAGGGTTTGGGACTCTAAAGGAAGAGAATGCTGGGGTCTCCCAGAGCAAACCTCATAAATGTCCTCACTTTTGACCTGTGACTCGCCCGATGGAGGGAGCAGATGGCATCTTTTCCCTCTCTGTCAGAAGGAGGGAATGGGGAGGTTATTGAGGGCCTCCACAGAGAAAGGTCCACAGCTGCCCCTCTTCTCTGTCCCTATAACCCTTATCCATCAGGGTGTGAAGAGTGTCACTGCCCCAGCAGAAAGCCAAGATGTGAACAGGCTGGGAGATCTCAGTGACAGCCAAGGGCAGCTGCTTCCTATCAGGCTTGTCCCCTAGTTCCTGCACAGCCACCCCTTAAGGGGTGACTCCCCCCTAAAAAAAAAAACCCTTAGAATTTTCTTCTTGGGTATTCAAAAATAATCATCCATCCAGGATCCTCCCTCACTTTGGGCGGAGGCGGGGGGAGGCACACATAAGTCCCTGTCTCACTGGAATGGATAAAAAGGAGCTCTCCAGATGCGTGCGTGGTTCAGGTCTTTGGAGCCTCTGTTTAAGAAGACTGCAGAGTGCTTAGCCCTGAGTAAGATACCTATATCAAACCTCTGATTCCCAAGGCTCAGGAATCGTTATGGAAAAGGAGGTTGAATGATTGTAAGAGCTAGAGATAGTCAGTGATAAGGAAACAGTTTTCCAAACAGCTGGTCAGAGACTCATATGAACTCACAGCAATGGGGCCAGCATGCCCAAGACCCATGTAAGCTCAACCCAGACAAAATCTCAACATAGACACTTGCTAAGAAACCCCAACCTTAGCTCAGGAACTATTTGCAACTGACAGCTTCTGGGAGAGGAAGAGTCAGTTTTCTTTAACAATATGATGGTGGTTCAGTTAACCAGACTCCAGTGGATGGCTCACTGAAGGGCATTGGCAGACATAAATTTGACTTGATGGGCCTTAAAATATATAATAGAATATATAACAGCAGGCAGGAGGTAGTAGGGGGTGCATATACAGAAAGGAGGTCCAAATATAATCAAAACACATTGTATGAAATTCTCAAAAATTCAATAGAAAAAGACATGATTCAACCACAAGAGATTTCTCTGAAGAAATATAATCCTAAGTAAGGACTTATGCTTTATTTTATCAACCTTGAATTCTGCCATGGGAAGAATAGCATGCCTCTCAGTGGGGGTGATGCAGCATTCAGATGCCATCCTCAAAGTCCTGGAGACCATCTCAGACCCTGAACCTGTATCCAACTAGATACTAGATTTCACAGCCCCCAGACCTAAGAGTCAATAAGTGTATATTCTTCATTAAAAAAACAAAACAAAACAAAGTTATGCTTCAGACCCCAGGAGTTCTAGAAGATTCTGCTCCACTTAGAGTCTGAAGGAATGTATGCCAGTAAATAGGAAATTATGTCTCAGCTTAGAACTAAGTGCATGGAACTTTTAGAGAAGCTTACCCATTATGCCAGAACCTGGGAACGAAGTCAGTTATTTTGAAGAGTGTCCCACTTTGAATCTTTACAGGACATCTTAGAGTGAGCACAGTGTGCCATAGTGAAAACAATCACAGAATTTGGAGCAGTTCAGACTTTTTATTTGAATCCTGGCTGGACTCCTCATTGTATGACTTTGAACAAGAGACTTTGCCCCTTGGGTTTGTGAGCTGGGAATTGCAGTGCTTGCCACACGGCATTCTGTTTTTATCTCTCCTTTCCCTTTCCCAAAGAGAAAAGCCCAGGCTGAGATGAGCCTTAGTCAGTGATGGGAAGGCACCTAAAGGAGGCGAACATGATCTCCTTCCTTTTCCTTGGTTGATGGAATCGGGAGTCCTTGAAACTCACCATGATGGCTTTGGTCTGCTTGGACCCAAAGTGCACCCTTAGCTGATAACAGGCACAAGCAGGTGGGTGTGCTTGGTACTAGCAGCAATTCTGGGGACCTTTAGTATCTGTACTACGCCATACACGCTGAGTGTTTCTACTTCCCAGAGAACTGTGGCCAGGGGTGGTGGCCTTTCCTTTGAAACCTGGTGTACACCAGACAGCTGCTTATGAGTGCTGTGACTTGTGGGTAAGCCGTTTTACCTCTCTCAGTCTTCATTTCCTCATCTTCTATATGGTGAAACAATAATAGTATGCCCTTCGTGAGATTATTGTGAGTATTAAATGAGAAAATGAGTGTGAGACACTTAGCATGGAGCCTGGTACCCTTTAAGTATAGTTAGGGAACAACAGAAGTCAGTCCTCTCCCAGGACAGACAGTCCATAGGTCTGGCTATCTAAATTGCCCTGGAGGAGGGAATAGCTGGAAATGGCATTGTCTCTATTTCCAGATGAAAAAAATAGAAGCCAAGGAAGGCTCTTAACTGAGCTCCATTCACAGAAGACAATTCACTGGGGGTGGGGGTGGGGTGGGGGGAGCACATCTTCCAGAACATTCCACAGTGTTAGGCCAACTTGCCCAACCTTTGGAGGGGCATCCATTCTATGGCTGGAACCACTAAGCCAGCAGGCATGTCTTGCTCACTGGAGGTATAGGCATTGGCAGACCAGGCTTGGGGGTCTGTGAGTTCCGAGGGGATGCCAAGCTCTGGCAGCCTCCAAGTGCCTTGAAGTGCTTGAAAAAGAAGGACCCTGGGGCTCCTTGTACCACCTCCACCTTCAAAGCTTGAAATGGAGGCTGCAGCGTGCCCGAGTCCAGCTGCCCAGTGTCTAGAGAAAGACGCTGAGCCAGTGAGCTGACCCCTTTGGGAGGCTGGGTGCCCAATCACCCGTCCTCAAGCCCTTCTGACCCCCAATTAACCAGGAAATGTGTTATTTGTTCCAAGCAGGGGGACAAGCTCTCCTGGGGAGAGGAATTCAGGGCTGGAGGTCCAGCTACTTCCAAGGAAGAAAAATCCTTGGAATCCTGTGGGGAGTCAGAGCTCAGCAAAGGGAGCGGAAAAGCAGCCCCTGGTTTTGGTCCTTATTTACCAAATTAGTTCAGGTTCTGGTAGCTCTCTGGCTGCCAGCACAATTCCAACAAGACATGGGAAGCAATTAGATTGGCCCACATGTCCAGCAGACTGCCATCACCCTGGTTGGGACAGTGTCTGTAAACCTTGCCCTGCTCAATCTCCCTATCGACTCGTTGGGACTGTTCAGGGTTTCCAGACATGACTTCCCTCCCTAGACTCCAGAGATGAGTGAGTGGGCTTGACAGCATTCTCCTGCCTCATCCAAGATGGGGAGGTGACACATGATGAATCGGGGGCCACGCTGGGAATATTTAACCCCCTCTCCTACTGGGCAGACAGAGTTCAGGGCAGCAGAAAGTTCTGGCCACTGCAATTCTCCAGGGAATTAAATTGCCAGCTGTCAAGCATGGAGGTGTTATTGGAAATATGCACTGGGGGTCCTTTGGTGGTGACAATAGTGGGGGCTCCTGGTTGAGGCAGAATGGTGTGGGTGCAAGGTGAGAACTGACCTAGGTTTGAATCTTGTATCTGTGACTCATCAGCTGGCTATGTGATCTTCAGCAAGCATCTGTTCCCAGCTTCAGTCTCCTCTGTATTTGTGGAATCATAATGCCACTTAAGTGGGCTCTGCGAGCCATTTGCATAGCACGCTTAGCACAGTGCCTGGACTAAACTAAGCTTCATAAATGTTGGCAGCTTAATGTAGCAAAGCGAAGTAAAAACCTAGCAGAGCTCAAGTGTTAATGGGAGAGGCGATTCTGAAGATCTGCATCATAAGGTCCCAACAGTTACAGAGAAACGGAGGCATGGAGAGAATTTGGGACATGGGACAGGAGGTTGGTGCTCACCTGGGTAGCAGATGCCAAGCTTTGGAGTAGATTATCAGGGCTGTGGGCCCCAGGGGATTTCCAAGGACCACTTGTACTCACTGAAGAGTGGGAGGGGCGCCGGGTGGTGAGGGAAGCGTGTCTGCTCAGAGTTTTGGCTGAGGCCAAGCAGTGAGAGGCTGAATGGGCGGCAGACTTCCAGAAATGCAGACGGAGGAGACGGAGCAGTAATAATGACTTGGACACACAGGAGGAAAAAATAACTCAGGGACGAAGATCACGCCAAGGTTTCTGTCCTTGAGAAGCTCTTGGGGATGTGAGGTGAACACTGAGGGACAGAGATGAGAGTTCCTGAAGACACTGGGCAGGCAGGGAGGCCTAAACCTGTAGAGCTGTGCAGGTATCCCAGCAAGGAAGGGTCAATGTTTGGAGCCTGTTCCATCCCTGTGGAAGGAGAGAACTAAGCATTCTGGGAATTGAGGTGGCATTTATCCCCAAATGCAGGGCTCAGGGGTATCTGTGGGGCCAGCCCTAAGGACACCAAGCACAGAAACTGGGACCAGTAGCTGCCGCCCAGAGCTCAAGTTCGTCCCTCAAGTCTTAAAATAGTGCTCTCTAGTTGACAGGATCATTCTGTCAATCACTCGGCTGCTTGACACGGAATGTATTCCTTGACAGCCTGTCAGATTCTAGCCCTGTCCTATGTTCTGGGGAAAGAATTAGCAATATATAGCTGTTCAGTTAGAGATACTGTGTTTTTGGGAAGTCATACAATAGTTTTATAGGTTTTTGAATATGACTCTTCCTGTGGTTTTAGAATGTCTGCAGTAGTGGGGATGTGGAGATGGCTGTGTTGGTAAAGTACTTACCTGCAAGCATGACAACATGAGTTCTATTCTTAGAAACCAGGTTAAAAACAAAGCAAAACATACCAGGTATGGTGGCGCATGCCTTTAATCCCGGCACTGGGGAGGCAGAGGCAGGTGGATCTCTGTGAGTTCAAGGCCAGCTTGGTCTACAGAGTGAGCTCCAGGCCAGCTGGGACTAAAGTGAGACCCTTTCTCAAAAAGACCAAAAACAAAAACAAAGCAAAACAAACAAACAACAACAAAAACCCAGGTGTGGTGGTGTGCACTTGTCATCCCAGTCCTGGGGAGGCTGAGACGGGAGAATCTCTGGGGCTTGTTGGCCAGAAAGCGTAGCTGCATTAGCAAATCCCAGGTCCACGAGAGGCCCTATTTCAGCAAACAAGATGGATGGCCTCCGAGGAGCACACCTAAGGGTGACCTCTGGCCAACACACACACACACACACACACACACACACACACACACACACACAATTTGACCAAGTGGCAAAGCCTTGAACAATAGGACCTTCTAAAGAAAAGGATTCAGGTTAGTCATGGGGTGTGGGGTCACGGGAAGAACAAGTTTGTTACCTTCGTCCTCTCAGCTGTCCCTCCACTGATGCTGGGGCAACTGCTGGTACCCTCACGTTCTTAGAAGAACCCCACATATGTCTCTAGGAGCTGAGCAAGTGCGCATATGAAGAGACTCACGCAGTTTCCGAGTGGAGAATTGTGCTTGCGGAGCTCGGCTGGGCTGGGCTCTCTGAGGCAGGGAAGGAAGTGGCTACCTTACCATTCCTTGGCCTATCATGGACTGGAATTTCTTTCAGGTCAAGGAATACAAGGATCTTTAAGAGCTTGGCCAGAGACTGCTTGCTTTGCTCTGATACTGCAGGGTAGAAGCCCTCCACAAGAACCCACAAATATTTTCATGAAAGAATCCATGTTTGGGGCCCTGACAACCAATCTCTCATATAACCTTGACCAACTGGAGCCCCAGAGCAAAAGTAGGGTCTGAAAAATAGGCAGTATCTCATTATCCCCACATGGGGCCCACAGCTAAAGCTAGGCCTATGGTGAGGGGAGAGAAAGAAGATGAAATCCATGTGATATTGATGAACTGGATGAGCTTTTGACCTAAACAAGAGCAGATTCTTTAGTACCTAAAAGTTGTTCTTAATTACAGTTTTCTATGATTAATACAAGTCAAGGACTGTATTTGAGGTGTATTAAGAGAAGGGAAGGAGGCACTGACTGCGCTTGCATAGACTAGGGTTCATTTCCTAGCACCCACATGGCAGCTCACCACTGCCCGTAACTCCAGTTCCAGGGAAATTCAGTGCCCTCTTCTGACCTCCACCAGCCTCGCACAACACAGGTGCACATGTATACCTACAGGCAATACACTCATATACATAAAATAAAAATAATAAAAAAATTTTAACATTTTTATGTGTGCGCACAACACAGGTGCACATGTATACCTACAGGCAATACACTCATATGCATAAAACAAAAATAATAAAAATTTTTTAAACTTTTTTTATGTGTACGAGTGTACTGTCTGCATGTAGTTTTGTGCACCCGTGTCGTGCAATGCCTCGGAGTTCAGAAGAGAGTATCGGTTTCCCCTGGAACTGGAGTCAAAGATGATTCTCAGCTGCCCTGTGGGTGCTGGGGATCGATCCCGGGTCCTCTGCAAGAGCAGTCAGCACTCTTAACTGCTAGGCCATCTTTCAAGCCCCAATAAAAAATTTTTTAGAAAGGAAGGGAAAATCACTATTATGTGATTGAAGGCAGCAGGGGAGAGAATATATCCAGCCATCTTCATTGAGTTCTACCCAACCAAATAATCAGTTATACACGTAAACAAAAAAAAAAAAAAACAAGACAATGATAAAGCAGGGCGATGCATGAGGGAGTGGTGACTTGGGGGTGGGAGGGCTGCTCTAGCCTAGGAGGTCAGGGTGGTGTTATAGTTCAGCACTTACATGTCTTCCAAAGGACATGTGTTGCAGGCATGATGACCAGTCTGTAACACTACTGGAAGGTGATGTAATCTTGGGGAGGTGTTTAGGGGAAGATAGCTAGGTTACTGAGGACATGTCCTCCAAGCAGACATTGGGACTCTTATTCTTTCTCTGCTTTTAAGCTGTGGTGAGGCCATCGGCCTTCCTCTGCTACGCACACCAAGGGATGGAGCCAATCAACCGTGGACTGAATCCTTGGAAATTGTGAGCCCAAATAAATGATTCCTCCTTGTGAGTGGATATCTTGGGTATTTTGTCACAGGGTTGGAAGGCTCTCCAACACACATGGCCACTCTAGTAGATGGTGAAGTGAGGAACCAAGCCTGTAGACTTCTTGGAGATGAGCACTGGAAGTAGACTCTACGGTGGGTTATGCAACGAGCAGCAAGGCCAGTGCAGCCACTGTGTGCTAAATATCTCAGCAAGAGGTGAGCTGAGATCAGCCAGAGCTAAGCATGTAGACTTTTCTAGGCCAAGGTCAATGTTGGGGTTTTCTTCTAAAATTAGATATTTTCTAGGCTTGAAAAAGCCCCCTCTGGCTGGAGTGTGGTATGGGAAGTTGTAAATGGTTCCTCCCACCTGCTTTTTCTTATATTTATTTTCTTATTTTTACTTTATGTGTATGAATGATAACCCACCGGGGAGCAATCAGGGGAGGAGGGGTGTTCATAGAATCTCCCTGGGCAAACTCCCCAAGGAGTGAGGGTCTGGAATGGGAGTCCAGGGAGCGGTCTGTGGGCCAGAGGCAAGAGCCCTGGATGTCATTCCTCTCTTTGGCAATGCTCTCCTTAACTAACTTATTCAATAGACTCCATGTCTACGCCTCTGTGAAAAGAGCACACTTCTAGCAGCCGCGGTCATCACCACAGGCGCAGGCCAATCCCTGACGTCACAGGAAGCGGATTAAGATCAAGGGGCTGAGGCGGCTGGCAGAGCCAGACTCTACAAGGTAGGACTGCCAAGGGCGCGGCCACATCCACTAGGGGGCGCGCGCCCCGAAAATGACCTTCCCGGTTGGAGCCGGGCAGGGACCGAGGAAGGTCAGCTCCAGGGTGCTGCCTGCCCCAGGAGCACCTGCATCTTTGCCGAGCGCCCCCAGCGGCCAGGGGAGGAGGCGAAGGGACCAGGCGTGCGTGCTTGGGGCCGGGTCCCTATTTCTCTGGTCTGGGTACCTTCCCCAGCCTCCTTCAGGCGGGAGAAGCTGCGCTTGGGTCATCCATCTGGAGTTTGTCCGTGAGGTCAGGAGCAAAGACATCAGTTTAGGAAAGGTGGACAGTTTGAGCTTGCTCAGGGCAGGAGACAGGTGGCTCCGGTGCGCTGGTCCAGGCAGAGGCAGTGTGCCCTTCGAGCCCTCGGGTTGGCCCTGCATCGCCCCCAGCTCCTCACGGGTTAATCCCCTCGCCGCCCGCTCGCTTTCCGATGCCAAAGTGGGTGTTGCTGGAATTCCTGTCTCCTGTAATAAGGGGGCCGAGCTGTCCCTCCGAGGAGGGGGCATGGCGTGGATAAAAGAGACGAAAAAGCAGAGGGAGGTTTCCAAAAATAAAATCCTCCAGTTCCCCTTCAGACGGCTGCGGCGCGGGCAGCGGGCACGAAGGTGCACCAGTGGGGCGCGCCCAGACAGACGGCGTGGACCCAGGCTCGGCGCAAAGTCCCGAAAGCTCACGCCGCTCTGGCCCGGAAGCCCTGGGCCGGTGGTCGGTGCGAAGCGGCCCCCTAGACGGGAAGGGCGAAGCGCCAGGCGGGTCTGTCCACTGCCACCTCCCGCGTGGTGACTCGCGCCCCGCGCTCTGCAGCCACTCGGACGCCATGAGGGCGCCCACCACCGCCCGCTGCTCCGGACACGCCCTGCGGATCCCTTGGAGGGGCTTCCTGCCGCTTGTCCTGGCTCTCCTGATGGGTCTAGGTCAAGCCCAGAGGGACTCCGTGGGGAGATACGAGGCGGCTGGCAGAGACTCGAGTCGGTTGCGGCGCCCCGTGGGCAGACACCCCGCAGCGGCTGTAGCCAAGGTGTACAGTCTGTTCCGGGAGCAGGGCGCGCCGGGCCCAGGCTTGCTGCCCGCGGAGAGGACTCGACCTGGTCAGGGCAGCCCCAGGCGGCCCGCCGACGCCGAGGCTGAGGTCCGGAGGCCGCCCCGTGCACAGCAGCCGCAGCGAGTGGAGCCACCTGTCCAGACCTGGAGAAGCAGTCCCCGCGGCCAGCAGCATAACGCAGCCCGGGCCCGCGCCACGCCGCCTCTCCAGCGCCCGGTGCGCCCGCAGCAGCCAGGGACCGCACGGAGAGGGCGGCTCATCGGGTGAGCACGCAAGAGGGAAGTGGGCAGTATGCGGGGTACCAGTGCCAGGCTGTGGGAGTTCAAGTCTAGAGAGGAGTGCAGAAAGATCGTCCCTTTGTCCTCAGGACTCAGGAGAGATCACCCCGAGGTTCCAAACCCGGGGCTCGAGACCAGATTTCAAACAGTTTGGGGTGATAATCTACCGTCCTTTCTCTTGGACGCCAGCTCATCCAGTACCCCGACGTTAAATCCATGCATGGTTCTAGCTCATTGGTCAAAGTCGCTCACAGCCATCCAGGATCCTCGAGGCCCCAGGGATCTGGCAGCTGGGTGGGCGATCTGGGCTTAGAGACAGAGGAGCGGGTAGGGGGAAATCTGGGAGCGGGGAGTGGGGACCAGGGCTCAAAGAAAGGCTTCTCCAGGAAGGGACTGGCAGCGAAACCTGGGAATTGAGAGAAGTGTACCCATCAGGGCCCAGGACTGCTTGGGCACATGGAGGGCTGGATGTAAGCTTAGACATGGCTAGCTTAGGGACTCGTTGGAGTGGAAGCCTGCTTCCAACTGCTGGTGTAGAACTGGATCTTTGTGTACCAGGGCATCTAAGTGTCAGTGCTATTTGTAGGCTTTGCAATGCCAAGCCTCCCTCCAACTTTTCAGATTATCATTATTTATTATTATTATTATTTTGGTATTTTTGAGACAGGGTCTCCCTATAGCCCCAGCTGTCCTGGAACTCTCTCTGTAGACCAGGCTGGCCTTGAACTCACAAAGATCCACCTGCCTCTGCCTCCCAAGTGCTAGGATTAAAGGTGAGCGCCAGCACACTTGGCGTTATTTATTATTATTTTACACGACTTGCTGCTGGCCCTTCACTCCATCACAGAGTGAGAAGACCCCTCAGCAAGCCTTCCCCTGAATCATAATGACTGCTGGCTGGGTGGGTGGGTGGAAGGCTTGCCTAATATTCAGAGTGTCTCTGAAAGGAGGGCACTGAAGCCTGGCAGTGTCAGACTGGTCAGGGTGTCACTGGGAAGCTGAGGAGGGGCTCTGGCACCTTTGGCTTGTGTCTGGTTTACCAGTTGGTTTTAGTTCTGGAGAACAGTCCTGCACTTACACCCCACTTCTGCTACCAAGGTCCCTCTGCCTCCTGGTCTTTGCACTTGCTGTTTTCGCCCATATTTTCAGCAGAAGGCACTCCTGCCCCATCCGTTCCCTGCCTCCACCCCACGCTATGCTTCCTCATGGCACGCATCCCACAGGTTACATTTTTATTTTGGTTTATCTGTTCAGGGTCTGGCTTCCTGGCCCAGGTTTGTATAAGGTCTATGAAAGCAGGGACTCTGTTTTGTTCATTTCTGCATTCCCATTGCCTAGATCCTTGTCTGTACATAGTTGGTGCTCCCAACATATTTGGGTCTTGGGAGGCCTAGCCTAAAACCTGCAGAGCACAGACCCATGTGCTGCCAAGTGACTCCCCTATGGGATCATTCAGCAAGTCTTAATGGAACTCCTGCTGGGTTTCAGCATTCTCCCCCGGTTCCTGACTTGTGCAGGTGACCACATGCTTACATACTCTGAGCATGGGAAAAGAGGCAGGGATCTGCAGAACAAAACATTGTTCCTACTGGGAGGGCAACTCAGTTGCTTAACACCAAGTTGGAGCCAGGACACTAAGTGCTAGTGAGCATGCTTTCTAGTACTGGATGCATCATGTTCAATAGTAGCTGGTGGGGAAACAGAGGGGAGAGGGCCAGAGCGGTACCTGGGGGTGATGGTGTCAGGCAGGCTTAACACTGCCTAAGGACATGGGTTTTAACTGTTGGCATTGGTCCAGAGGCAGGAATGCAGCCCTGTAATAAGGGAGCCTAGGGCTGAGGCTGGAGTAGAAGTTTGGGTTGGGCCATGGAGGAGCTTATATTGTAGGGGTGTGTGTGTGTGTGTGTGTGTGTGTGTGTGTGTGTGTGTGTGTATGTGTATGTGAAGGTGCTCTGTTAGAAATCATGAAGTGAAAGCCGGGCGTGGTGGTGCACGCTTTTAATCCTAGCACTTGGGAGGCAGAGGCAGGCGGATCTTTGTGAGTTCAAGGCCAGCCTGGTCTACAGAGTGAGTTCCAGGACAGCTGGGGCTACAGGGAGACCCTGTCTCAAAAAGACCAAAAAATAAAAAATAAAATAAAATAAATCATGAAGTGAAAGGATGAGGAGTAGATTGTCACCATGACAAGGCTGGTATACACACACACACACACACACACACACACCTGCTACACCTGGGTGCACACACCTGTTGGGGGGGTGCTTTTCACACACACCTGTTACACCTGGGTGCACACTCTTGTGCTGGAGTGGGCTCCTCAGATTTGTCTCTTGCAAAATTTTGGAAAATGATGGCTTCCTCTTGCATCCCCAGCCACTTCATGGCAGCTGAAGAGGGGGAGAGTGACAATATTGTCCTTTAACTTCCTCAACCCAGGTTCACTCTGGCTAGTGGCTTCTGGTCAGGCTAAACCACTTCTCCATTGTCACTCCTGCTGGTCAGAGTCAAGGACCAACTGCCACCTACTGGTGAAATATGGGACTGCATCATTGGTCGTGGGTTTTTTTGTTTTTTATTTTTCTAATTACTCCTTCAATATATGTGGAAGGGTTCCTTTATGCTATGAAGCACTATGCTGGACCCTGGGGATATAGCAGTGGGCAAGACCAATGACCTCTGTCCTTAAGGCGTTTTCAATGTATATTTACTAAATGAAGATTTTAAGAAGTATGTGGTACCTGGGGTGATCAGTGACCAATACAGCTATGAAATGCACAGTTTATAGGGGACTCGTTAAGCCATTTTTTTCCATCTTCAGTGTTTCTTGAATCAGCCTCACAGCAAACCACCTTAATAGTTGACCTTATTCTGTTCTTTTTTAATTATTTTTATTATTTTTGTTTTATGTGTATGAATGTATTGCCTGCACGTACATAAGTGGACCCATGTCAAGCAATGCCTGCCAATGTCAGAAGACAGCATCAGATGCTCTGGAACTGGAGATACAGAGAGTTGTTAGCCACCATGTGGATGCTTGGAATTGAAATTGGGTCCTCTGGAAGAGCAGTCAGTACTCTTAACTGCTGAGCCATGTTTCTAGTCCCTCTATTATTCTCTTTAAGTCAATATAGTATTGAAATAACAGGATTCCGCCGGGCGTGGTGGCGCACGCCTTTAATCCTAGCACTTGGGAGGCAGAGACAGGCGGATCTTTGTGAGTTCAAGGCCAGCCTGGTCTACAGAGTGAGTTCCAGGACAGCTGGGGCTACAGGGAGACCCTGTCTCGAAAAGACCAAAAAAATAAAAAATAAAAAAATGAAATAACAGGATTCCAGGGCTGGAGAGGTGGCTCAGAGTGCCAACTGCTCTTGCAGAGGACCCGGGTTCAATTCCCAGCACCCACATGGTGGCTTAGAACGTCTTTAAGCCAGGTGTGGCACTCAGGAGGCAGAGGCAGGCGGATCTCTGCGTTCAAGGCCAGCCTGGTCTACAGAACAAGTTCCAAGCCAGCTGGGGCTATAAGGAGACCCTGTCTCAAAAAGACAAAAAAAAAAAACACAACAACAACCAAAAAACCCCCCAGGATTCCATGCTTTATTGTTTGAAGTATATTGTGAAATTTTACAAACATACAAAAATGCATTTGAAATAACATAACTCACAACCTAGTAAGCCTTAATATTTTGGCATAGTTTGGTTTCAGTTTTTTAGTTCAAATTTCTTCTCTAAATTTGCCTTCTCTTTCCCCACAGTTAACCACTACTTTGAATTTAAATAATTCCAATGTGCTTTTTTTTACTATTACTACAGATGCAAGTATCCATAAAATATACAATATTGTTTTGCATATTTTAAGCTTAGATAAGTGATACCATATTGTAATCTCCTCCTGCAATGTTTTTTCCTTCCTCATTAGATTTTGGGATTTAATATGATAATATAATTAGCCCAAGTTTATTCATTTTGACTGTTGAATATTGTTCCTTTGTCTAAATATACCACGGTTTATTTATCCATCCTCCTGTTTCTGAATGTTTAGATGGATTGCTTTTTTTTTTCATTACAAACAGGGTTTGACTCGTTTTTCATACATAAATAAATTCATAATTAAAAGGAAACTTTGTATCATTATCCTAAGCTAAAAGTAACACTACTTGTCAAAAAGGGAAAATTGAAATAAAAACAAAATATTTTTCAGTCTGGTCAGATACCATTCCTTGTCATAGAAGCTCAACCCTGGGACATGTTTTCTCTATGGAGAAGAGGACTGGTTGTGTCCTGGGGCAGGACAAGGCCTGAGGACCCAATCTCAGGGGGAGACTTGCTCACCAGCCTAACTAGCTTAGAACAATCACAGAACAGGGACTCTCTTCCTTGCCTGATTCGGCACTGCTGACTTTCCTGACCATGGGGTCCTAAAATCCCCGTTCCTACCCTCAGCTTTTTCCACTTTTGAAGATGCACTGCGTTGGGTGAATCAAAGAAGTATTTAATGTGTACCATGTGGAAGACGCTGTGTTAGCCCACAGAGGCAAACAGAGAAAAGAAAGAAGCCCCAAACACCAAGACAGAAGCATGGACTCTAGTGGCCTGAGCCACCAGCACTAAGTGATGGCAATGGGTGCAGGGGGCAGCTGGGTGCATGTCAGGAGAGCTTTACAGGAAGGAGGCAATGTCTGATCTGCAGGTCTTGGAGTATGCAAAGGATTTCATTCAGCAAACAAGAGACAAAAAATTTCTAACATGAGACACTTACGATGACAAGCTTGTAGCCTCAGATGAACACATCCTTGGTTACAGAGAGCAGAGGAAGGCGATGGGGCATTTCGGCTGTATAAGCAAGTGGGGCCATACGGACTCCGGAGAGTTCAGTGGAGAGCAGTGAGAGGGCCAGTTTGATCAGATTGATCTTAGATGGAATAGCAGCTGTACCAGGCTGTGAGTCAGATTTAATCCTGGCCATTGGGCTGTTTGCCCAGTACTGTCTGTCACCTGGAAGACAGGGGTTATATGATCTCTGAGTGGTAGGAGGGTTTTCGGAGAATCAAAGCTAGTGAACCCTGTGCCCCAGCTCAGCCAGCTCATCTGCTTATTCTGCTATCAGAGACCCCTGAATGGTCATCTCCTAGCCATACTCTCCTGGTTGGGTCTGCACACAAGACATAGCTTCTAACATTCCCAATACTGGCCTAGAAGGGACTCTTAGAGACTTGGGTCGAGTAGCAGAGTCTCTTCCAAGCACAGCCCCATCCTCCCCTTCTGGCAGCCTTTGATTCTGGCTTGTCCTTGCTGTGGCCCTGACATACCCCAGGTCTCTTCTATGGGCAGGTGAGGCAGGTCTGGCGGCTGACATTCTACCCTCAGCTTTAAAGCTGTTTTGAGGGCCTTTGGGGTAATAGTGGCTCAGGGGACGTCCTTGGGCTGGCCTTGATGCTCTGACCTTCCAGCCAAGTGGGCTCCTCTGTCTGTGCTGTCTGAATTCCCACGGGGCATGCGATGTGTTTCAAAGACCTTCCAGCCTCCTAGGAGGCCTGGTCACTACCACGGGGATAGTGATTTCCAAATGGGTGGATGATTTTTCCCTTCTAAGCCAGGTTGTGTGCTCAAACACCCTGGCAGCCCTCTCCTTGGGGCCTGGTAACTTGGGCCTTGATGGGAAGGAAGATTTCATGGAGCCAGGATGGTACTGAAGGTGGTAGCCAGAGAGACAGAGCTCTTGGCCAACAGGACATTCTGGGAGCTCCCTGGGAGGCAGCTCCCCACAATGTCAGGCCTGAGGGGCAGGAATGGGCCTCAGCTTTTTCAGGCTGCAGGAATTTATTTTGAATTCTTTGTATGACTCCCAAAACCGCACAAGCTTTGGGGTCCACTCAAATGTCAAACAATCTCCTAAGCGGGACCAGATGCCCGTCATCCTGGCCCCGAGGATCTGAGGAATGGCCACCCACTCCAGCCTCTGGCCCCGCACCTCTCCCTCCCACTCACCTCTGGTTTCATCTTTGCTTCTTTTGATGGGGCCAGGAAGTCTGAGTCAGCCTGGACTGGCCCAAGCAGTCTGACCCCAAGGGTCTTCTCCAGGATAGGCCCTTCTTGGCAGCCACCCTTGTCCAGTCATCGGGTTACAGGTGCTAGGGCAGGAGTACCTTTCGGAGTGATGACATCTGAGGGCAAAGTTTGGGCAAGTGGGGTGAGAGTCCCATCCAAGTCAAAGGTCAATGTCTCATAAAGGTGTCCTCAGGGCCAACACCAAGGCATAGGTGGGGGGACTGCATCGCTCCCCATAAACTACATTCCATGCACCTTCCCAAGTGAAGAGTGTCCTGCTTTGTCACATCCCATTTTCCTAACAACTGTCACCCTGAAAGTGACCCCCGAGCCCTGTTCCTTCAGTCTCCCACTCAGCACTCAGTTGGGTCATGCATGGGTCTGCCCAAGGCTACTCCTCTTAGTTTAGATTTGTGAGCAAGCGACACATATGTATATCCTTAGGACTACTTGCATGCAGATTCCCTGGGGTTCTCAACATTTGTAGGGCAAAGAGCATAGTGTGTGGGTTTTGGTGAGAGG
Organism: Rhizomys pruinosus; assembly: GCA_009823505.1. NCBI lineage: Eukaryota > Metazoa > Chordata > Mammalia > Rodentia > Spalacidae > Rhizomys > Rhizomys pruinosus. The sequence goes on from VZQC01008909.1 coordinate 178,301, forward strand.
CTTTGTAGAGTAGGAACCTGGCTTAGTATTGGGCCAACTCGGAGTTTTGTTTGCTTTCCCTGTTATGGATAGAACCCAGGTCCTCCAGTATAGTAGGCAGGCACTCTCCCACTGAGCTAACTCTACCCTGCCAACCCAGCATGAACGTAGCCCTGGTGCTTGATGGTTATGTGGCTTTGGCCACTGACTGAAACTCTCTGAACTTGCTTACCATCATGTCCTTGTTCTTCTTTCTGTTTTTGTTTTGCTGGTTTTTTTTAAAATTTTATTTATTTTTATGTGTATGAATGTACTGTCTGCATGCAGGTCTGTGCACCCTTATTGTGCAATGCTGCAGAGGTCAGAAGAGGGTGTCGGATTCCCCTGGAGCTGGAGTCAAAGATGGTTCTCAGCTGCCATGTGGGTGCCGGGGATCAAACCCAGGTCCTCTGCAAGAGCTAGGCCATCTCTCCAGCCCCAGTTTTGCTGTTGTTTGAGACAGGGTCATGTTACACTCCTAGGCTGGCCTAGAACACATGCTCGTTCTGGGATTATAGGTGCACCACCACACCTCGCTCCTTATTGTCTTCTTTGTATCAGATGTTAGACACGCCCTCTCATTTCATCATCACGATCACCCAGTGGGGCAGGAGTTATCGCCATTGTACAGATGGAGAGACTGAGGTTTCCTAGAGAATGGCAGAGGCAGGATTCATCATGCCATAGTCTGCATCATACCATAGTTCCTGGGCCAAGCAGCCTCCCTATGAAATGGGGGCAGCCTTCCTAGCTTCCAAATAGTTCCCCAGGCCCTGCCTGAAGGGGACTGTATGAATAGTCCCATCTCTGAGCATCCATGTGCTGACCTTGCTCTGGTGACCCCACAGGAGGAATGTCTGCGGGGGACAGTGCTGCCCAGGATGGACGACAGCCAACAGCACCAACCACTGTATCAAACGTGAGTGCCTCCTGTCCTATCTGCCCATCTGACTAGTGAGGTGGGCCTGGAACAGACTGTTCTTCCCTGGCCTCCTGAGGCTGCAACTGGTCTCCAGAGTGGAGGGAGAGTGCAGTGGAAGGGAGATTTAAAGGTGCTTCCAACCAGAACAGTTTTTCAAGGGAAATTCCTATTAGTGTTTTTTTTTTGTTTGTTTGTTTTTTTGTTTTTTTTTATTTCTGTATGTGTATCAATGTACTGTCTGCATGCAGGTTTGTGCACCTGTGTCATGCAATGCCGCGGAGGTCAGAAGAGGGTCTCGGATTCCCCTGGAACTGGAGTTCTCCTGGAATCGGAGTTTCAGACGGTTCTCGGCCGCCATGTGGGTGCTGGGGATCGAACCCGGGTCCTCTGTAAGAGCGGTCGGCGCTCTTAACCGCTAGGCCACCTCTCCAGCCCCCTATTAGTGTTTTAAACTTCCTGCATCCCCTCCTGCTGTCCTACTGTGTTGGTGCCCATGTGCCCTATCCCCTTATGTCCCCCAAACATACTTGTGAGCAGCAGAACATGCCTGGCCCCAGAGCCTTCAGGGGCAGCATTCATGACAGTTGTGTGTCATGGGAGTCTATCTCTGTCCTGGGCCTGGCTCTGCAGACCCAGCCTATCAGCCAGGCATGGTACCTGGATAGCCAGATAAGGCTCTGAGCCTGTCTGGAACTATCTTCCCCTAGACTACTCTGAAGCCTGTTAGGCCATCTTAAATGATGGAAAGAGAAAAGTCCTTTTAGATGTCTAGAGACCAAAGATCATGATCTCTAGGTTGAGGGTTCTACCAAGGACGGGGAGAGCCGTGACCTGGGCTCCAGCCTCCACTAATAATGTCAGAGGCAGGGACAATGGCAAGAGCCCATACTATGTGCTGCCCGCTTCATGCATGCAAAGTGCACTTAATCTAGCCTGTGGAGGGATGTTCATTTGCTGGGTGAGGCGGTCGAGGCCTACCTGGCCAGCTAATGGTAGTAGAATTACTCAGGTAACCTGGGTCCAGGATGCTTCTTCTACCTTGCCGCCAGGTATCTGGTCCTATCTTCTGGACCTCGTGCTGCATTGGGGAACTGAAGATGGTAATATACTTACTGGGGCTGCTACCAGCTAAGAGCTGAATGTTATGATTGCCCAACACCTTGCTAGGCTCATCACAGGCCTTATCCTTGTTAAGCTTCTTAGCAATCCGTGAAGTATACATTCACTTGTCTCCACCTAGAGGGACACTAAGGCTGTAGTTGGTTAGGAGACATGGCCAAAGTGTGTGTGTGGGGGGGGGTGGCCAGGATCCAGAAGGTCGAGCCCCTGGCTCATTCCTTCCCAACAGCAGCTGAGGCTAGCATTTCCCACAGGTGATATAGGATACTGGGGTTCAAGGGAACCCTTTGGGATCTTTCTTCTTTGCATCCCAGGCTTTCTCTTGGGTCATACCATCTCCCTAGCAGCTCTGCCTGATCATCTCTCTGGCCGCTTCCACTGCCTCTGCCAGGCCCAGCTCTGGCTGCAAGGCCTTGGTCTTGCCAAGCTCCCCATCTTCCCTCAAGGACAAACAGCAGGCTCCTCTCACATGAGGGCTTCACAGCTAAAAGTGCACGGGTGTGACAAAAGGCGTGGTGTTTCTCATAGTGAGTGTCCTCATCTCTAGTTTCCAGGACCTCTTGAGATGTTGGTGTGACAAGAATGATTAAGCTCTGAGACTCTGCCTCGGGTCTCACGGCTCTGACCCCTCTGCTAGCTGCAGATGAAGCTCTGAGAACCTCTAGACAAAAAACCCAGTGCAAATCTTGTCTACACAATTTTTCCCTTTTCAAGAAACTTAGATGAGTAGGGACCCTCATGGATGGATGCAGCCCCTCTGTGGCTGGAGGCAAAGCTGGGAAGAAACCTCTCTGTCTCTCTCTGTCTCTCTTTCTCTTTCTCTCTCTCTTTGAGACAGGATATCACTATGTCACCTTAACTGGCCTCAACCTCATGATCTTCCTGCTTCAGCCTCCCAGAGCTAGGATTACAGAGTATAGTACTGTAACCAGCTTCTCTCTCTTTTTCTTTGTGCTTAGGATCAATCATAGGGTCTCACAAGTTAGGTAAATGCTCTGAACATGTCCCCAGCCTTCCTTCATATTTTCAGAGGTGAAGAAAGTGATCTTTGGAGAAGTGGCACCTTGCTTAAGGTCTCTCACCTCATTAGAGGTCAGTCAGAGACCAAATCAGCTTCAAGACACTCCCTTGGGCAGAGAAGTAGGTCACCACAGGAGTAGGTGACCCACTGGCTTTATGCTCAGCAGAAGCTCAGGGCTAGGGCTGGTACTGGAGTTTTTTTTAATTTTATTTATTTATTTATTTATTTATTTATTTATTTATTTATTTATTTGTATGAATGTACTGTCTGCATGCAGGTTTGTGCACCCGTGTCATGCGGTGCCGCGGAGGTCAGAAGAGGGTGTCTATTTCCCTGGAATTGGAGTTAAAGATGGTTCTCTTGGGCTGGAGAGATGGCCTAGCGGTTAAGAGTGCTGACTGCTCTTACAGAGGACCTGGGTTCAATCCCCATCACCCACATGGTGGCTGAGAACCATCTGTAACTCCAATTCCAGGAAAACTCCAGTTCCAGGGGAATCCAAGACCCTCTTCTGACCTCTGCGGCATTGCACGACATGGTGCACAGACCTACATGCAGACAGTACATTCATACACATACAAAAATAAATAAAATTAAAAATAAAACAAAGAAGTATAAAATAAAAAAAAGATGCTTCTCAGCTGCCATGTGGGTGATGGGGATCGAACCCAGGTCCTCTGCAAGAGCAGTTGGTGCTCTTAACTGCTAGGCCATCTCTCCAGCCCCTGGAGTTTTTTTTTTTTTTTTTTTCTTTTAAAGCATCTTAGATGATTGTAATTGTGACTGAAAATGCTGGAGAAGAGTTTGAGGTCCACTATCAGAAGGGACTCCGCTCTGGACAGTCTCATGAATCCTCAGGGATGCTACAAAAGAGAGGATTCTGATCATCAGAACTGAAGCAGGGCTGGAGACTTCTTTCCACAAGTTCTCAGGGACTGCTGGTGCTGCTGGGCCAGGGACCACACTTTAGAAGCAGTACCCTGGGGACTCGGGAGGTTGGGGGAGGACCCTGCAGTTGGAAGTTGGGGAGGGAGGTTTGTATGTTCTAGAGAGCTTGGCTTCTGCAGGGAGGCTTTGGCCAGCAGAATGTTGCTGAGGTCGACTGGAGCAGGGTAGCTTCCCAGGGAGTGGGCTTCTCCCCAGTTGCTGGAGGGGTCTGGGCCGGTCTGCTCAGCTCTCCAGGCCTGGAGGCTGTTTCCTAACTCACATGTGATTTTTTTTCAGCATTCTCTTTGCCACAGTAGAGTTTCAACACTGGAAACTCAAGGTTGGGTGAGTGCAGATTGTCACAGACCCAGCCTGTGTGCACCCTTGTGTCTTAGAGGTGCTGCTGCTGGATGTGCTGGTACCCACTCCCCATTATTTCTCTGCCCAGCCCTATTACACTGTAGCCTCCATGCCCTCTCAGCCTAGAACCAGGCTGAAGGTTGGCAGCTCTCCGGAGAGCATTGCTGGTGGGTCAGCCTTCCCCACTTGAAGTGGCTTATGCACCGATGGGTTGTGTGCTAATTAGCTAGTCCCTGTGTTGTTTGTTTGTTGCTATTTTGCTGCTAATGAGCCTAATGTGAACCACGTGGGCAGTGGGGTGTTGCCATGGATGCCTGGGCCCAGGGCTGTGTAGAATGCAGGGCTTTTGGTCCCACACCCTGACAGCTGGCTCTGTTTCCCCAGTGGCTTCGCATCGCCCCCTCCTCTCTACAGAGCTGCCCTCAGGGCTAAAGCGGGATTTCCATGCCAGGGTTGTTCAAGATTCTGTCCTAGCAGTTTCACACATGTGGGGAACCTTCCTGGCAGGTGGAAAATGAAGGCAGATGAAGAGAAGTGTATGATGTACCCCATGCAGCCTTAGGCTCAGAACTCTGTTGGAGACTTAGTTTTTCCTCTGGCTCCCCAGATATCTGAGGACCTGACTCATCACCCATGTGCGAATGTGCCGGTTCTGGCTCGGTTGTTCTTTATTCCCAGCCCATCTCTTCTGTCACAGACGCAATCCTAAGAGGCCCTAACATGCCCTTCTTCCTCCCTGACCAGCCTGCTTCCATCTCCCTGCCAAGTCCCTGGAACTTGGGGAGCTGCTGTGTCTCTGGGTGCCCATTCCTGTATTTCCAGCTCCTCCTTCTATATTGGTGGGGTCTGGAGTTGGGCCATCACCTCCTCCCTTGGTCGTGTGTCTGTGTTTCTTTCTGTGGCCCTGTCAGTTCTCCCACAGGATTTATGTATTTATGTATCTGAGGAAGCAGCTGACTAGGCCTGCCTTGCCCTCTCAGCTGAGAGGAAGGACTGTCAGATGTGAGGTGACTGTCCCATTTGTAGATGCTACTTTTGGAAGACTGTCCATTTATCTCATACTGGCTTACTCCTGTCCCTACCCAACTGGGGAAAGGGCTGTAAAACCTTCCCACAATTCTCATTTTATCTTGATATAAAAGCATAGTGTGTGGTGGGACTGCTCTGGGGAGGGTATAAGAAATTCCCTGCAGTGGCTGACAAGGGGCCTATCTCTAGCCTCCAACTCTTGCAGAAAAGTTCAAGAGTAAGAACATAGGTACTGGATTATGGCACCAGATTCAAAGATATGAGTGCTCAAATTCCAGTTCCTCATCCTTGGGCAAGAAGCTAGCCCCCTTTGTAGTTGGATCCTAAAATATATGACAGCTATAAAAATAGAAAATATATGACATAAATGTATGATATCTTAGTCAGAGTTGTCTTTGGAGGTTAACAATAACAATCTATGGCTCTTACAGAGTGTCAAGGACTAGCCTGAGCTTTTTGTATTGATTTTTCTTTTACCTTTTTGAGACAGGATCTCCCTATAGCTCTGGCTGTCCTGGAACTCACTCTGTAGACCAGGGTGGCCTTGAACTCACAGAGATCCACCTGCCTCTGCCTTTTTAACACAATGGCCCTTGAAGCTAGATTTAATCTTTCTTACCTTTTACAGATGAGCCTGGCTAATTGTCTAAGCCATGGGGTGTGTTCAGCAGTGATTCACTATATGTGAATCCAGTCTCTGGTTCTAGAGGGCCAGGCTTTACCTCCACACTCCCTACTAAATGAGTGACTGTAAAGATACTGACACATGGTTAGTCAACTGGTACTTTGAACACAGTCCCTGAAGCCTGTGCTAGACTGTTTGGGTTCAAATGCCAGGTCTACTACTTGGCAGGTATATGGCTATGGACATGTAGCTTGAGCTCTCTGTGTCTTCTTCTGTAAACTGTGACTAACAATCATTGCTGCCTTCCAGGGCTGTAAGGAACAAATGAGGTAACAGGTCAAATGTTTTGTTCATGATCTGGTGTGTTCTATGAGCTCTTTATACACAGCCTTGATTTGGGGCTTGATTTCTGACGCCAGGGGCTGTCTCACTGCCCACGGCATGTAGAACTTCTTACTGTGAAGGGACTGAGTGGTACAGTTCCTTTCCCAGGCTAAGCTGAGAGGTCCATTTCTGTTTCCAGCTTCTATCAGCTCCTCCAGAAATCCCATGGTGCTCAGGGGATCTGGTAATAGAGACCTGGGCATTTGCTCCTAGCTTCTTTCTTTATTTTCATTTTATGTGTATGAGTATCTTGCTTGCATATACGTAAGTGCACTTGTGTTATACAATGCCCGCTGATGTCGGAAGAGGGCATTGGATTCCTGGATATTGTGGATGGCTGTTAGCTACTATGTGGGTGCTGGGAACAGAACCCAGGCCCTTGGCAAGAACAGCCAGTGCTCTTAACTGCTGAGCCATCCACTTCGCCAATCCTGTTCCTATCTTCTTGGTCCAGAGCCTCTGCGTGTGTGGTAGGTATTGGAATAACATTCCTTCCTGTTTTTTTTTTTTTTTTCAGTCCTACAAGGACCCTGTTTTTCTTTTATCTGGGCTCCACTTGGCTTCCCTGAGAGAGCTTGCCTGATTCTACCCTGAAGACTAGCAAGTGGGAAGGTTTCAGTTTTGGAGCCAGAATCCCCTAATTCAAATCCTTGCTCTAATCACTTAGTAGCATAGTGCTTTTGGGCGAGTTGTGGTCCACTGTAGGCCTCGCTTCCCCCGTCTTTCAGAAATGAGAATAGTACCCATAGTACTTAGAAGAATAAGGTAATGCACAGAAAGCAGTTATCTGAAAGCCTTGCTGTGGTAAATGCTTAACAAACCGCAGGAAAATAGAGCAAGGCTGGGGTGGGATCTTGCTCTCTCCCCACTTCTCTCCTCTCACTCCCCACAGAAGGTCTCACACTAGAGCCCAAGACTGGCTTACAAATCACTGTGTAGTCCAGACTGGCCTCAAACTTGCAAAACTCCTCCTGCCTGAGTCTTCCAAGTGCTAGAATTACAGGTGGGTGCCATTATACCTGACAGGATTTTCATTTCTCCACTGACTGGTTAGAACTGCCAGGAACCAGAGGCTTATGTCTGTTGATGTTCATCTCTGGGTGAGATTTTCTAGAAGGAGGCTAAAGAAATCATATAACCTCAGTATGGAGACCTGCTGTTAAGAAGGGTGACTCCAGCGTGTCTCCTAAGACACTCATGTTTTCCCATGAGGCTGTTTGCTCACTGCACTGTTTAAGAGATACCTTTATCCGGGAGCTTCCTGAAGTCGGGTCTGGGTCCTCTGACCCCAGAAGAGTGCGTTTTCTGCTCACGCACCAGTGTGTCCTCTATGTATGTGTTCCTGACTACTGCTTCTTTTCTACCTGCTACTATGGTTTTCCCAGCACTTAGTCCTGGATCCTCTTCTTTTCCTACTGCACTGACCCTGGAATGATCTGCTTCTTCAGAGCTGTAAACATTGTCTTTGGGCCCCTGGAGTCCACATTTATAATATAGATATCCTTAGCTAGACCTTCTCTTGACCTCAAGACTCCTGAATCTGTTTGATGTTTCCCTGACTGGTCAGCCCCAACTTTTGCAAAGCAAGCTCTTAATTTCTCTCCTTCTGAGCCAGCTCCCTGGCCAGACCTTGCCTAACCTGGGAAATGGCATCTCTAGACACATGGGGCACCTGGGATACCTTCTCGCACAAGCTTTGTCATCATCCCTTACTAAGCTCTTTGCCTCACTTCTCAAGTCCCCTGTGGACCGACTTCCTCTCTGGTCTAGGATGTCTGCAACAGCCCACTGGACGCTCTTCCTGTTGACCTGTAAACCATCAGCTTGCCCTCAGCTGTGGGGGTCCCCAAACCAGGCTCCCTTCCAGCCTGGGATCTTAACATTCACCCTGGCTCACACAGCCCAGCCTGGCTTCTGGGAACGTACCCCCCCTAGGCCATAGCAAGTGCTGCTCTCTCCCTGTCTGCTTCCCACACTGGTTATGTGCCTGGCCTCTGGTCATCTTTCCAGCCTCTGCATCTTGCCCCCTCCTCAGAGGGACGGCTTCCAACATCTGCTTAGAGTTGCCCCTCATCAGTCTTATTTTTCTGGATCTTGGCCCCTTGATTGTTGCCTCCATATCATCACATCACGGTTTCTGTTCATCTGTCCCTCTGACTAATTTGGAAGTTCCAAGAAGAAAAAGATGGTGTATACCTTCTTTACCATCGTAGGCAAACAGTAAATATTGGATACATAATTGTTTTCTAGATAAGGACACCAGGTTCCCAGAGGTAAAGCTCCTGTGGTCATGTGGTTATGTGGTTAGAATTCAGACAGTCTGATGATAAGGTGGCTTCTGCTGGGTGTATCGAGGGTGGATGGCTCCATATCAGTCACGGAACTGTCCTCTGTGACTCACTGAAGCTTCATCCTTGATGGTGCTTTGTCCTGGTCTCCATCCCATCCTCTCACCCCCAGAGGCCCTGCTGGCACTGAGGCCTCGAAAGCCCTGGCTGCTCCCAGTCAGGGTCTCAAGGCCATGGGGTGGACATGCTCAGAGGTCTCACTCTTGTGCTTGCTGTGGCCAGTGGGAAATGGTGTTGCTTTCTGCCCCAGTCCCTGGCATGGGGCCCCCAACTGGCCCAGCATTTCAGCATTTGTTAAAGCAATTAACAGGGCGGTCCAGGCGGAGAGGCTGGGGCCAAAGTCTGACTCACACCTCCCCTTCCTCCCCTCCGGCCGCCAAACGGTAGAGGCCCACTTGGCCTGCCAGACGGCGTCTGCAGAGAGTGTGCGAGGGGCCAAAAATGGCATCTTTCTCTCATTAGAGGCTTTTATGTGAACACAACTGCTATTTTCGAGCCCGGAGCTTGGCTGGCCTCTGAGCCCCAGTGCTGTTTCCAGCAGTCCTGAGCACAGCTGTGGTTCGAGCAGGACAAGGCCCTCGGGCCCTGACTTCTCCATAGCCTAGGGGCTCAGGCCCAAGGCTGGGACAGGCTTCACCCCCCCACCCCCTTTGGGTAGAAAAGACTACTCTCTAGGGGATTCTGAGGGTATGTGAGCCAGACAGAGATTCTCAGGGTCTCTGCCATCAGGGCCATAGTTGATGCCCCCATAAGCACATTCCAGAGGTTAACTGAAGTCTCCAGGTGAGATCTCAGGTGAGATGCCCAGAGAGGGCCTGAGGCAAGTGTGTGGATGATTAGAAACTATCAGATCTGCAAAGACTTCTGGGTGAGAAAGAGAATGGGTAGCCCAGGTTATTGGTGTCCCAGGAAGCAGATTTTAGGAAAGGAGGGTGTTTGGGGGCGTGGAGGTAGGGGACTTGAGGTCAGTATCTCACCTCACAGGCAATAGATGAAAGGAGAAGGTTTCTCTGGGCCACAGAAGAGATAACTGATGACACAAATCCATCTGGGGAATGGGGTGGGAAGGGGCTGTCTGTCTACACTGCTATACCTGATACTAGAAATTAGCCCCTACCTCTGCACCATCTTGTTAGCCAAGGTCCAGTTGACATTACTGTTCCCTGGGAAAAGACTGAGAACTTCAAAAGCCATCTTGGCCTGATTTTTGGTTTGGTTTGGTTTGGTTTTGTGTTTTTATTTTATTTTATTTTTACTTTTATTTATTTTTTATGTGTATGAGTATACTGTCTGCATGGAGGTTTGTGCACCCATGTTGTGAAATGCTTTAGAGGTCAAAAGAGGGTGTCAGATTCCCCTGGAACTGGAGTTAAAGACGGTTCTCAGCCGCCATGTGGGTGCTGGGAATCGAACCCGGGTCCTCTGCAAGAGCAGTCTGTGTTCTTAACCACTAGGCCATCTCTCCAGCCCTGGTTTTGTGTTTTTAAGCTTTGAAGTGTTGTCTACTAGAATGTCCTGTGGTGATGGAAATGTTCCTGATCAACTTGTCTAATGCAGCCACCACAAGCCACCAGTGACTATTAAACACTTGAAATGGGGCTAGTGAGGATCTGGAGCTGAGTTTTACATTTTATTATGTCTCATTCCAGCCCATTTACATTTAAATAACCACATACTGCGCTAGTGGCTACAGTATTGGATTGAGTTGGACAGAGCAGCTTTAGAGAGCACAAAATATATCCACAGCCAGGATCTGTTGAGATGGGAATCAGCTGCCTGTTTCATGAGTGAGAAGAAAGCAGCTCCAATGAGGCATTTAAGTACCCAAGGTCCCACAATAGGATGTGGCTGGGCTGGCTCAACTCAAACCATTTCCTACCTCCTAACCTTTCTGTTAACCAGTAGCTAATCACCAGTTTCTGAACAGATAGCAGCAGCAATTGACACTGGTGTGAACTGTTTCTAGAATCTTCTGCCAGGCCTGCCCACTCTGAGTTTGGTCTCCTCAAAGTAGGTGTTTTGTGTGGAAAATATAAGCACACCTCTGTTCAACTGGTTTGGAGCACTGAAGGTAGTTAGGGGCACAGCCAAAGAGGGGGGTCGGTGGAACAATGCTTCCATTTCTTGTTTTCAAAGCAATTTCAGGAGTGTTTGTTTCTTCTCTTTTGGCATTCTGCTAACTCCACAGAGTGGAACTCTCCATGTACCTAAAGTTGAGTGAGCGAAGAAGTGTGGGGAGCAGGGACTGGGGAATGGGACGGGAAGGGGCTGTCTGTCTACACTGCTATACCTTATACTAGAAATTAGCCCCTACCTCTGCACCATCTTGTTAGCCAAGGTCCAGTTGACATTACTGTTCCCTGGGAAAAGACCGAGAACTTCAAAAGCCATCTTGCCTGATTTTTGGTTTGGTCTGGTTTTGTGTTTTTATTTTATTTTATTTTATTTTTACTTTTATTTATTTTTTATGTGTATGAGTGTACTGTCTGCATGGAGGTTTGTGCACCCGTGTTGTGAAATGCCGCGGAGGTCAAAAGAGGGTGTCGGATTCCCCTGGAACTGGAGTTAAAGATGGTTCTCAGCTGCCATGTGGGTGCTGGGGATGGAACTCGGGTCCTCTGCAAGAGCAGTCGGCGCTCTTAACCACTAGGCCATCTCTCCAGCCCCGGTTTTGTGTTTTTAAGCTTTGAAGTGTTGTCTACTAGAATGGGTGGCTGGAAGAGGCAGGATTCCAAAAGAGTCCAAGTTATGAATGACTAAAGACTTGCACAACCTTCCAGTTGTGTAAGGATGCTGTCCTCCAACAAGAGTGATGGACATGTTTCTTCTTGTGAAGATCGGCACCCAGACAGCTAAAGCTGGACACTGTGGCATCATGCTGATAATTCTTCAATAATCAAAGATACATTGGAGCCATATAACTGGATGGATTGATATCTCAAATACAGGGTATGATCTCTACACAATAAAAACAATGGTGTGCGTGTGTGACTCCAAGGGGCAACACCTAAAGAGCTGCAAGTCCATCAAGGTTAGAATTTTCTCCCCTAAAATGCCACATCCTTGCACGGAGCTGCCTCTCCTCAAGGAGCTTAGTATTTTGCTTTTAGCTACTTGTCAAAGCTCTTGCCACAAGCAATTCTGAGATGGCCAATTTGCTTTTGATACTTGTCTTGAAATCTGTGACCATTTGTTTTCCATCAGTCTCCTTTAAACAGGAGGACTCGCAGACATTCTTGCCCCCACCTCCCAAAGTGTCACTGGACTTCACACACTAGTAAAATATCTAAAACTGCTGGCAAGATGGTTCAGCAGGGAAATGTACTTGGCACACTAATCTAACAACCAGAGTTTAATCCCCAGCACCCACGTAAAGGTGGGAGGAGAGAACTCCACAGAATTGCGCTCTAACCTCCACACACAGGCCATGAAAACACCCACCCCAGCACATATCACACATACACACACACACACACACACACACACACACACACGCACACACTAAAAAGAAATAAAAACAAAAATTTTAAATGAAAGAGCTAATGTATATTGGCCAGATTTTCATTTCATTCCATTTAAATTGAGGATATTAGGGGAATTAAAAAGCATCTACCTGTTAGGTGATGACACACATCTTTAATCCCAGCACTTAAGAGGCAAAGGGCAGGTAAATCTCTGTAGTTCGAGGCCAGCCTAGTCTACATTGCAAGTTCCAGGCCAGCTGGGGCTACATATTGAGACTCTGTCTCAAACAAACCACCAAAATAAAACAAGTGAACAAACAGAAACCATCTACCATATGCCATCACCTTTAATTAAAAATGCCATTTCAGGGGTTGGGGATATGCTGAGTGGGTAATGTGCTTGCTGTGTGCAAGGACTGGGGTTTGGTCTCCATATAAATCCTGAGTGGGTGTAGCAGCTTGCCTGCGTTCTCAGCACTTAGGCATGGGAGGCTGGATCCATGGAGCAAGCTGGTTAGTTAGACCAACCAAATCAGTAAACTCTGGGTTCAAGTGAGGGACAGTGCCTCAATCTACAAGGTGGAGGGTGATCAAACATCAAACATGGCCTTCACATGCACATGCATGCATGTGTACATGCACCAGTACATACACATAAGCATCCGCCTGTACACAGATGCATGGGCCCTCTCCCCCAAATTAGAGAACACTACGACATGCAGTATAAGATTAAAACTGTCAAAATGTCCTCTTCTTTTTTTTTTTTTTTGTCTTTTCGAGACAGGGTTTCCCTGTAGCCCCAGCTGTCCTGGAACTCACTCTGTAGACCAGGCTGGCCTTGAACTCACAAAGATCCGCCTGCCTCTGCCTCCCGAAGTGCTAGGATTAAAGGCATGCGCCACCACGCCCGGCAAATTGTCCTCTTCTTAGACAGGCAGTTGAGCCACCATCATGGGCCACTTAAAGGTGCACTGGGGGTTGGGGGGAGAAGTGTTCATGCTCTAATCTCATAATACATGCGTTTGGCTCTGACCAAACTACTTAGATGCTGTAGTATTTTACATGCTGAGACTTGTGAAAAACATATAAGACAGGCTTTTTGGAAGCTGGTGAGAGCTGGCTTAAAAACTTAGACAGCCAAACTATGTGTGGTGGTGTGCACTTTTAATCCTAGCACTCGAGAGGCAGAGGCAGGTGGATCTCTGTGAGTTCAAGGCCAGCCTGGTCTACATAGTGAGTTCCAGGCCAGCTGGGGCTACAGAGAGACCCTGTCTTAAAATGACAAGCAACACACAAAAAATAGAGGGTCTGCCTCAGCAAACTGGGTATGGTCACCTTCCCAGAGGGTGTTTATCTTTCAACACATCTGGCTGGTTTGGAAGTCTTAAGACTTTTATTGCTTATGATACTATAGACAGATAAAATGCTATTTCCATAGTTTCCCTTCTAGTCACTTGTTTTCCATGAGCTGTTCATTGTATCAACCACAGTCTTCACTGAGGATGGGATTCCTACATGAGCAGAGACCAGGTGGAGGTGATGTTTCCCCTGTGTGTGTCTTGGTCTTGCTTATCCCCAAATCCTCAGTGCCTTGTCAAGAGAAGGTGCTCACTGTTATTGGTAGAAAGCATCAACACCCAAGGCAGGACCAGAACTGAGTGGGTGGAGAGAGACACAGGGCTCAGCTTACAGGGGTGGGAGTCTCTAGTCTCTAGAGCATGAACAATGTTATTATTAAAGTCAAGGATGAGCCATCCTTGGGGCTTAGGAAAGAAGGGCAGAAGCTGGGCCATCTTACATCAAAAGCCATCCTTGAAGCAAGGATCACTTGCTCAGAGTTGGAGCTGCATGACCCTCCTCTCATGCATGCCAGGCTGTGGGTGTCTGCTGGAAGAGAAGGGTGGGTCCACATGGCTTCTCCCTCCCCCAAAGAAATCCAGGCCAAGACCTGCCTGTGGCACATCTGCCTTCCTCAGTGTTTTCTACTAGGCTGGCCTCAGCTGACGGTGTATATGGCAGAGATGGTGGTGACAGGGGCCTGGGTGGGTTGGTTAAATGGTGGGCCAATTCCATTTGGACAGATAGAATGGTTGACAGGCAATAGGCCAAAATCTTGTGGTGGCAGTTTGTGTTTGGGGGAAGGACTCAACTTAGAATTATCTGGCATGGTCTGCTTACATGGGGGTTAGCAGCCTGTTAGAAAAGGCACAAAGGCAGTAAAGAAAAGGCCTTGGTCTTAGGATCCAGCTCATGTTTAGAATCCTTAAGTTATTTCCCTATTATCCCTTACTATTCTCTGATCAGGTAACCCAGCCCTTGAGTACCCTTGATAGACATGATGTTCAGTTTTCTCATTCTTTGCAACGGCTGGTCAGCATCACCTACTCCAGGAAGTTTCCCCTGACTATTCCTCTAACCAGCCTAGTTAGAGGCTCTTGTCAACATGATACTTATTCCATTGACCTTTGTGTCCTGTTTCCTGTGTAAGTGTATTAGATACTTTTGCTATCACAAGTCTCAGACCTAGCGAGTGCTCTGAGAATGCTCATTAAATGAATGCATGAGCTGGTACACATCTCCCCCTCATAATCTGAAGTTTACTATGTGGCTTTGAGCACGGGGTTCTGAAGTCTCCGTTACTCACCAGGGCCAACCTGAGACATGTAGTCTCCCAGGGATAGGGTACCAAAGGCCCCTTTTGGTGGCTGACTTGAAGCCAACAATTCCTTTTGTCTCATTATCTCTGTGAGTTCAAAGCCAGCTTGGTCTACATAGTGAGTTCCAGGACATCTGGGGCTACAGGGAGACCCTGTCTCAAAAAGACAAAAAAAAAAAGGTGTTATTAATTTAATCCCATCTCTTATTTGCAACACAAATGGGGTAATCTGGTGTGTCCAAATAGGAATATCCGACACTTGCAGTGCTTGATATGTAAAGCATACACACGCACACACACACACACACACACACACACACACACATTCATTCATACACTGTTCTGGGCTGTGTCTGGGTCAAGGGCAAAGAAAGGTTATAAGGAATTAAAGCTATATGCCTGGGGTCACAAGAGGAACCCAAGGATGAGTAAGCTAGTTGTACATTCCAAGCTGGTTAAGATGTGTTAAATGATCCCAAAACATGTTTGGTTACAGTAGGAAGAAGAGCCATGCTATCTCTGCTGAGAGTTGATGGGGAGGAATGAAGCTGAGCTATTTAGTCAAGGATATGAATGCTAGCTCCATTATGGTGACTTTTGGCAAGTCTCCTAACCTCCCTGACCTTCAGAGCCATTATGGGTAAAATAGGAATCATAATCACACCTGCAAAGGATTATTGAGAGGATTAAATGAGATAGTGTCTGTAAGGAGCCATTTCTGGCATATTGTCAGCACCCACTGAAGAGATGCTCTCAGCATGAAGAGTATAACGATTATGTTATTGTTAGGCATATGCTGGGAGCTAAAGACACAGGACAATCCCTGCACTCTAAGGGATGACTATATAGGTGGGGACATTAAGACACAGGCATAAAAATCCCATGCACTGGTTGAGCTGTCAGTGGAGTACCTAGCAAGTGCTTTTCTTTGTTTTTTAAAAGAGGCAGTTGCTGAAAGGTGGGTCATCAGGGATGGATAGGTGACTTTGAGGGAATGGTAGCACTTAGGCAAGTGTATAAGAGGGAAGCCAGAACGAAAGTTCAGGCAGAGTAGGATGACCTGGAGTTTTAGGGGTCAGATTCGGCAGGTCTTCAGTGCTAGTCTATGTACTTGTATTCTGAAGATACCAGGGAGCCACTGAAGATCTCTAAGAGGGAGATGATATGGACAAGGTAGAATTTTGGAGTATTAGACAGGGTTCTCTAGAAGAACAGAACTGATAGGCTGAATATACATTTTGAGGAGATTTATTAAATTGGCTTACATGATATGATCTGAGTAGTCCAACAACAGCTGTCTTCACACTGGACAGACTGAGAACTGACCTGTTCAGTCCATGAGGCAGGATGTCTCATCGGTTCCAGTCTGGGGCTGAAGGCCTGGAGGATTCCTGGAGAACCACTGGTCTTCAGTGCACATTGGGTGCTGACGG
Source organism: Rhizomys pruinosus (assembly GCA_009823505.1). NCBI lineage: Eukaryota > Metazoa > Chordata > Mammalia > Rodentia > Spalacidae > Rhizomys > Rhizomys pruinosus. The sequence goes on from VZQC01008909.1 coordinate 194,607, forward strand.
CAGTGAAGAACGGCAGCAGCAGCAGCAGCAGCAGCAGCAGCAGGAATAGAGTAGACGCACTTACCACCAAGACAGGAGCAGGGCACGGGAACCTCTGATGTGGGGAGGCAATGGGAAGGCAAGGCTTTTCCCTTGGACAGCTCTGGTTATTATTTCTGCAACTTCTCCCAGACTGAAAGTTGTACTCATCCGGAGGCCTGTGGGTGGCAAGGAGACAAGCGATCCCACGGGAGCCTTCACAGGCCAGGACTTAGGCTTCCTGCGTCAGTAAAGGGCTAGACAAGGTCCTCGCCCTGAGACAGAAGCCCCTCTGATGTCGGGGCGGTAGGTGGTCTATGGCCTCATGGCATCTGGCTGTCATCCCTGTCTCTCTGTCTCCTCAGCCGTATGTCAGCCGCCCTGCCAGAACCGGGGCTCCTGTAGCCGGCCCCAACTCTGCATCTGCCGCTCTGGCTTCCGTGGGGGGCGCTGCGAGGAGGTCATTCCGGAGGAGGAATTTGACCCCCAAAATGCTAGGCCGGTGCCCAGACGCTCAGTGGAGGGAGCACCCAGCCAGCACAGGAGCAGTGAGGCCAGAGGTAGTCCTGTGGCCAGAATACAGCCGCTGGCACCACCGCCACCACTGCCAGTCAGGTAAGTCTCCTCCTGGGCTGGGGGTGGGTGCACTGTTCCTCAACACTATGGTATAAGGCTAACACCTACGTTATAGACTTGTGAGAATTAAATTAGTGAATATTAGAAAGGTGTTCAGAATACGCACCAGGTGCATGTCGGCCACTTACAAATCTTCCTCCTTCCCATCACCGTCTCCTCTTCCTCTATCTTTTTTCTCTCTTCTCTCTAGGGTCCTTTATGATATTGGCAGGCTTCCTTCACCAGAAAAAGACCCCTTCTGCCCACTCACCACTCACCTATCTTCTTTGAGGGAAGAGAAGGTACATGTGGAGGAGAACAGAATAAACGTGAACAAAGGCAGTGGACAGGCAGCGGTCCCTGGCCGGCCTGCCAGCCAACCTGGCTAGACATTTTCTAGCTCAGGACAGGAAATCTGAACTTTGTAAGCTGGTCCATTTCAGGGGGACTGTGTTTTGCTTTGGGTTTTTCAGGTTGGTTTTTCCATTTGCTTCTACTTAGGAAGTTCTTTCTGAAATGTTGCAACCTTGTCTTGCTGAACTAAGGGGAAAATGGATTTGCCTTCTAAGAGCCAAGAGAACCCAGGAGGAGGCTGACTTTAAGGTCAGGTACTCAGCAGGAAAGGTCAAGAGAGATCAGCTGAGTAGGAGGGACAGAAAGGAGAAGCTGGTAGCTGCCCAGCAACTCCCAAAGTGGTGCAGCAGGCAGACCTCTTTAAGGTGGCAAGGTGCCAGGGCCCTGAACACACAAGCAAGTGGTTTTCAAGGGCAGCTAGGATCAGGAAGAAAATATGGATGTGCTTTCAAGTTGAGGTATAGGGAGTGCCAAGGTAGAAACCCAACAGCCATTTGTGGCTAAGGCTTGCAGATGCATGGGCGGAAGCAAGGAGCAGAATAAAGGAGGTAGGTGGACACCCAGAGGGCCTGAGCGTACACCCATCCTCTGATTATTATGGGTGCTATGTCCCAGGCAGCCAGGCCTTTGTGAGGGTACATGCAAATTTCCAACTTGAGGGTCAGCCAGGGCAGGGAGGGCACAGATCTTCCCAGTTGGGCTTTCCCCCTGCAAATCTCCTTTGCCTTGTGGAATTCATTCATTGGCAATGTACTGATCCTGTCCACGTCCATGCTGCTTGGTAAGTCCCTCCTTCACTCATACCCTTGTGTTAGAGCCATCTGACACCCTACCAACTTTCCCCATTCTTCAAAGCCCAGTCCCATTCTCCCCCATTCTTCCCATGTCCAGCTATCCAGCCCCCAGAGCATTTTCTTACTTGCATGTTTCATGAGGGTTTGGGCCCTGTAATTAACTAGACTGCCTGGGCTGTCACCTGGAAGGCGGCCACTTCTCTAGCTCCTTCCAAGGTGCCTGACTTGAAGAAGGGCAGCTTAACAAATGAGACCACCTGGCATTGAATGTCACCCTGTGCCTAGAGCCATAGATGATACCCCGAATGCCACTGAGTCAGTAAGCCAGGCTAGGTTGACAACACAGGGATTCTGGGACTGGCTGTGAACTTTTGGGGGACAAGCCTGGCCCTTACTCTGATAGTTATAGGCTATGAGTCTCATGCAGGGATCGCTGTGTGAAGGCACACATGCAAGGGGCCGGCTCAAGGGCCATGATTTCACTCCATACTACTTTTCAATTTGCCTTGGGATAGGCCATTCATTGCTTATTGGACCAAGAGCTCCTTGACAGGATGGTGTCCTGCTTGGTCATTAATGTATTGTCCCTGACACTGGACACCATGACTGACACACTATAAGTGATTAATAAATGTCTAAATGAATGACTGCAAGGTGAGGAGTATGAGTTGTGTGTGTTCATTACATAGATATGTTGTCCTCTAGTGGATGCCAAGATCCCAGGTGAGGTCTCTGACCCACAGTGGGGCCATCCTCCTTGACTTTCACCGGCTTCCTGGCCAGGGGCTACTGTGATGTACTTATGAGCCGCAGCCCCCAGCCCAGTCTTTCCTCTCTGCCCTTAGGCCTCCAAATGCCATGACATCTGGGAAAGTCTAAGCACCCACTGTCAGCCGCTGTCTACCCAGCTGTGTTTTGCTTTGAGAGGCCAAGTCCTGCGTGCCTGGTGGTGTTAGACATTTCCTGTGGGCCTGGCCAGCTTTCCCAAGCAGCCGCTGGCCTCTCTCTTTATAGGAGTTTGGACAGGCCATTTATGTCCAGACAAAGGAGTGACATGACACAGAGGACAGTCTAGGACTAGGAAGGAGGTGAGATGTCTGGGAAGGGGTAGTACGGCAGGAATGGCGATGAAGAAACTCCCTTCGAAAGAAAACTAGGAAGAGGCCAGGAAATGTGTCCTGGAGGTAGAAGAGAGAGGGCCTGGAGTCACAGCAGTAGGCAGGATGCCTATGGAGGGAGACCAGTATGCATTGCTGTCCAGCTGCAGCCTGAGCTGGCTGCGGGGGTTGGAGAGCCCCTTGGGCCCTAGGTCTAGGCTTTCTCTCTGAGATCGGAAAGAGGGTCTGGCCCACCTAGGAAGCAATTGAGGCAAGGGACTTGCGAGACGGCACTGATTACAACGGGGACATGTAGGACTACGGAAAACTCTGATTTAGACCAGTACTCATCCTTTATGTTAATCTCCTGGGAACTTATCAACACACAGCTTCTGATTCCATGGGTCTGGAGTAAGCATCTCTTATGTGGTCCCAGATGGTGCTAATGCTGCTGGTCTGGGGACTACATTTCAGTATCATGGGTTAGCGCCTGGGCTTTGGATTCAGATAATCCTTGGCTTCAGTTCTGAGTTTACACTCAGCAGCTGTGTGACATTAGGAACACATTCTAATCTCTTTGAGCCAATAGTCTCTATCTGGCAGAGTTACCAGGAGGATGAAAGGATGAAATGACATTAGGTGAGCAGGGCATTTAATGTGGTATCTGATTCTAGTAATTTAGTATGTGTTCGTCATTGGTGGGCTGGGTCTTTTGCCATAAGGACTTGGGCGGAGAGCAGACGAGAAAATGTGTGTGTGTGTGTGTGTGTGTGTGTGTGTGTGTGTGTACTCATGTAGGCATGGTCTTGGGAAAATTGAGAGCTCAGATTCAGCCAAGGGGAGGTGTGACAAGGAGCTATACTAGGAATAGCTTTAGCTGACTTGAGTGTGGTTATGACTAGATCATTGTCACCAGCCCCATGAGAGAAAGGGTTCATTTTCCCAGGGCTAAAGTTGCAGATGCCCTGCGGACTATTTACTTCATTTTGAGAAGAGACCTTTTTATTTGGTTTGGTTTGGTTTGGTTTTAAATTTCAGCTGAGAACTTTCTTTACCACCTATGTCCCCTTCTCTGCTGTTTTGAGGGGAGTGGTTCTGGAAGTGTAGACAGGCTACCTGAAGGCTGTGGACAGTCCTGTCACTGGAGCACATTTCTGCCCAGTGACACCTGGAGTGACCAGGCAGTTAGAAACCCTGTTCCGGGGCTGGAGAGATGGCCTAGCGGTTAAGAGCGCCGACTGCTCTTACAGAGGACCCCAGCACCCACATGGTGGCTGAGAACCATCTGAAACCCCAATTCCAGGAGAACTCCAGTTCCAGGGGAATCCGACACCCTCTTCTGACCTCCGCGGCATTGCACGACACGGGTGCCCAAACCTGCATGCAGACAGTACATTCATACACATACAGAAATAAATAAAATTAATTAAAAAAAAAAAGAAACCCTGTTCCATCCAGTCAGATCAGGGTGGCAGGCTGGTCTGTACTGGATGTTTCTGTTCTTAGAGTCAATAATACAAGGGGATGTCCTTTGCATAATGGACTTTGGGACAGCTATCCCAAGAGTTGTGCCGTGTGTGTGTGTGTGTGTGTGTGTGTGTGTGTGTGTGTATGTGTGTGTTCCTCAACCTGACTTCTTCCTAGAGGAGATGAGGAGAGAGGAGGTCGTCTTCCATCCCCACAAAGCTGCTTCAAGGCAGTCTGCTCTGGCTAGGCTTGGTCCCTGGGTTTCTCTCTAAGCTCACCTGAAAGAGGAGAGGGACTTCTGGAGGTGAGTGCCTAATATGGATATTTAAGACTCAGAGTGCTCAGACCCTGGGTGGGGCAGGACTGGCCTTGGGGTGTACTTGTGCAAATTATAAAAAGACAGGGCTCTGCACAGATGTATCGCAAGGCATATAGTCTGGCTTTGATCCTGGGAATAGGGGTTCAGGCAGTAGTTGGGAGGAAGGTAGAGGCCAGGGTGTTTTCCTTCTCCCTGAGTGGCAGAGCTAGCAAGTGTCCTGCTCTGCTTGGCCCAATGTAGACAGTTCTGTGTTGGTGAGGTGAGCCTCAGCTTGCTCAGGAGTTGGGGGTCAGGGACCCCTAATATCCTCCTGCTCCCCTCACAGGTAGCTGGGCAGATTATGCTTCCTCCATACTACTCTTTCCACATGTTTAAATTTAAAAGTGGACATCTGGCCAGAGGAGGCTCTAAAATCTCTGATAAATTCTGGGTGTCTCAGCTTTCCAGAGATCTCTCAGAGCTGAGAATTATCAGGCCCCCTCCTTAGATTTGGTTTCAGAAAAGAACTATATTAGCTCTCTATTAGTATGACAAAGTACCTTAGGTGATTAACTTATAAAGAGAAAAGGTTTATTTTTGAGTCACAATTTTCGAAGCTTTAATCCAAGATTGAGTATAGCCATTTCTCTAGACTACAGCTGGCAACCAGAATGCAATAGCAGAGAGTGAAGTGGTAAAGCAAGCTGCCTACTTCATGGCCAAGAAGCAAGAGAAGAAGCGGACACTGCCAGGATCCCAAGTCCCCCCACATACATCAATGACGTAAGGACCTCCAGTTAGGTCCCACCTTCTATAAGTTCTACCACTCCAAAAGCACCACCCTGGGGATTCACCACACCTGAATATTACCTAGACCTTAGGGAGAGAACCAAGATGCAAACTGTAGCAAGAATTCTTCCAGGCTCAGCCCTAGGCCCAGTCCTTTACAAATTCTGGTTTGGCCCCCTACATGCCCACAGCCTGCAGTGAGGGAGAAAGCTACAGATGACCAGGATCATCACTACCACCACCACCACCACCATCACCACCACCACCACCATCACCACCACCACCACCATCACCACCATCACCACCATCACCACCACCACCACTACCACCACCATCACCACCACCACCACCATCACCACCACCATCACCACCACCACCACCATCACCACCACCATCACCACCACCACCACCATCACCACCACCACCACCATCACCACCACCACCACCACCACCACCACCATCACTACCATAACCACCACCACCACCACCACCATCACTACCACCATTACCACCACCACTACCACCACCATCACCACCACCATCACCACCATCACCACCACCACCATCACCACCACCACCACCACCACCACCACCATTACCACCATTACCGCCACCACCACTACCAGGACTCATTGCTCTGCTGTTGTGTTTTAGGCCCTGCTGGTTGATGATCCTCCTGATCTTGTATCAGAGTCACCAGCTCTGTGATATATAAGAAATGGATGTTGCAAGAAAAAAAGAAAAAAAAGAAATGTATGTTGCACAAATGTCTTTTGGCTAATTGTGTCCAATTAGAGTTCTTAGAGTATAAGTTGGGGTCGGACAGGCAACTCCCAGGAGCATCAGGGGAGTCTCTTGAGCTCATGGCACCTTACTACTGGGTCTAGACATCTGGTTACAGTGGTGAGTGTTTGGGTTAGAACTGAGAGGACTAAGACTCTGGTTAGGGAGGTATTCAATTTAACAGTGGAATGGCAGTTACAGTGAGATTAGTGATGCTATTAGTGTGGTATTAGGGTAAGAGTTGAACCTTAGGGTTGTGGTTAGCGTTATAGTAAAGCAGAATTTAAGACTGTGGGTCTTTTGAGGGCATTGTGGTTGTTAGGTTTTTGGGGTTTTTTTTTTTTTTTTCTTTGGTCTTTTTGAGATGTGTGGGTTTTATTTTAACCCTCCCTACCTAACCCAATATTGGGGGTGCTATGGTACAGGGAGAGCAGGGCATCATAAGTCAGACAGACCACAGTTTCATCTGACTCTGTTGTTCACCAGCTGTGGGATGTGGTGAACATTTTTTCACTTCCCAGAGTCTCAGTGTAAAACACATCTCCTGCGAATGCACAGGGCTGTGGGCTAATTGATGACAGACCAACAAGAAAGTGCTGAGTCACGCAGTTCGGGCCTCAGTACTCTGTAGTAAGTAGTATTTCTTATTTAGATCAGAGTTCTAGCAGGAAAGAAGAGGATGCTCTGTAGGGACAGTTTAGTAAAGTATGTTTACAGGTATGGGGAGGGGCAGGGGGAGGGCCTGTGGAGCTCTGTAGCCACGTTGAGTCTGAAGGGACCCAACAGTTGCCAGGATCCAGAGTAGCAGTCTTAGGACAGGGCTGCCGCAGAGCTAACCTGCAGTGCTTTCTCAGAGGCTGTGAGAGGACGGGACCTCCACTCTCTCCCCTCCTGCCGTCTGATGTCCTGCTGGGGTTCCCCGTTAGCTAGTAGGCAGGGTGAAGGAGCCCTCCAGGGCTCATTGTGGTCTGAGAGGGGGTGGCAGGGAGCTGCAGGGTAGAAGATCTCCAGCACACTGAGCAGCCTTCACAGTGCCCCTGGGAGGAAGCCAGGCTATGTTGGCATTCCACAGTGACGAAGCTGAGGGCAACCCACGTTTGCACTCGTTTTGCTGGATAGCTTCCGGAGCAGATGAGTTGAGCAAGTGCAGACACAGTCAGCTCCACTTTGGAGCTACAGAAAACTGGGGCAGGTGGGCTTCCAGGGGCTTTTCAGAAAAATCCACAAAGCAGTGAGTCTGGAGTCAGATTCCTCACAGGAAGAGGAGCTTGCTGGTCTCAGTAGAGCAGGAATGTGTGCCGCTTTCAGCCTTGGACTTGAGAAAGTAAAGACAGTGAACTTGCACTTGATGGACTTAAACCCTCTGGGAAAGAAGAGGTTGGGGGGGCTGGAGAGATGGCCTAGCGGTTAAGAGCGCCGACCGCTCTTGCAGAGGACCCGGGTTCGATCCCCAGCACCCACATGGCGGCTGAGAATCGTCTGGAACTCCAATTCCAGGAGAACTCCAGTTCCAGGGGAATCCGAGACCCTCTTCTGACCTCCGCGGCGTGGCATGACACGGGTGCACAGACCTGCATGCAGACAGTACGTTCATACACATACAGAAATAAATAAAATTAATAAAAAAAAATTAAAAAAAAAAAAGAAGAGGTGTAGGGAGCAATGAGGCAAGAGGACAGGAAAGATGTTCAGAGTTCTGGGAGTGCGTGTGTCTAAGTGACACAGGGCCTGGGTGAGAGAGTACTGGGAGCCCACACCTCCAAAGTCTCAGTGGAGGCTTTCTGGGCCCTGGGTCTTCTTTTGAGCTCAGGGTTTTCAAATCTGTATCAGGTTTCATCCTTTCTAGGGCATGTGGAGGAAGTTTCATGTGGAGGAAGTTTCTGATTTATGGGCCCAGTAGTTTTTCCAGTTGCTCCATCTGTAAATCTGCCACCAGTAAATTCATTTGGCATTGCCAGAAAAGCCACCGAGTGCTTCCCAGGTGAAAATTGCTCTGCAAAGTTAAGTGGCTTAAGGTAGCTGTGACAAAATGTCTCTGAAACATATACTTGTTTTATTGCTATTCGTGGAGCTCATTGGATGTGCACTCCTTCCCGTCATCCTGCAGACGTGCACACACACACAAGTATTCTGCTCTGGGGAGGACCTGAGGGAAAGGCCTAAGCTGAGCAGGGTAATTTCCTAGAAATGGGCGGAAAAGGGGGAAATAGGTGGCATGCAAACTCCACCTTGTAAGATGTTTGCCTTCAGGACCCAGAGGGGTGTGTGTGTCTGTGTCTGTCCATCCATCCGTCCATCTGTCTGTCTACAGATGACAGTGAAGATTGCTAAATGCTTTCCAATAATGAGATGTGAAAACACATAGTTCCTTTGTGAGCCACATAGCTGTGGTTTTGTGTTCATGATTCATTGTGGAAGTGAGTAGCTGGGACAGGCATTTGGTGGAGGTTTTTTTTCTTCTTCTTATTTCTCCTAAAAAAATATTTGTGAAAGGTCTAAAATTCAAGGAAGTTGAATGCTTCTTGAAGGGAAAAAACCCTGAGCCCTGCAAAACAAAGATTACAAATCAAAACTTGTGGAGCTACCGTACATTTGCTTCCAGCCCATTGCCCACACAGCCAGCACTTTCCTGCTGGGGCTCAGCCCTGACCCCCACTTCACTTGTCCACTCATGTTGCTAGGTTGTGTCAGAGCCCTTTGCAGGAATCTGGAACTGAGGGTGAAGTAATGTCCTCTGACTCCCCAGCTAGGTCACACCTTCCAGAACTTTCTTTGGGGAAAGATAGAGTCTACATCTCTTCCCACGCTTTCTTTCTTTCTTTCTTTCTTTCTTTCTTTCTTTCTTTCTTTCTTTCTTTCTTTCTTTCTTTCTTTCTTTCTTTCTTTCTTTCGATCGTTTCGTCTCTTTTTCTTGTTCTTTCTTTTTCTTGTTCGTTTCTTCTTGCTTACTTTCCTTTCTTCTGTTCTTCTCACTTTCTTTTCGTTCTGTTTTCTTTCTTATCTTTCTTTCTCTGTTCTTTGTTTGTTTTCCCCAGCCCACCTTTTTTTTTTTTCTCTCCCTCCCCCTTCTTCCTTTTTTTTTTTTTTTTTTTTTTTTTTTTTTTTCTTTTCCCCTTCCTTTCTTTTTATCGTTTCTTTTTTTCTCTCCTTCTCCTTTTCTTT
>VZQC01008909.1:209630-294012 GCA_009823505.1 Rhizomys pruinosus
CACAACATGCACACACATACATCAATGCCACACATACATAATATACACATACACAATGCACACAACACATCACAGAATCATGTGGCACACACATACACAACACAATCGTCACACATAAACTTTACACAATCATGCCACACACACATACACATTATGCAATCATGCACACATACACTTACAACAATCATGCACGCACGCATACACATTACACAATCATGCACAACACAGCGCGTGCACACCCACACAACACACACACATTACGACACAGCATAGCAGGCCTGGCGTAAGTTCTACTCATGGACCCCTTCTCTCAATCACTGTCTTGGTACTGTCCTGAGAATTAGGTTGGGCGGAACCTGTAATGTGTGGGCTTACTCAGTAGGGCCAGGCTAGGATTTCAGATGAACTTCCTATCCCTAGTCCCCAGTACCAACTGGAGAGGCGGGTGTTGCCCCCTCAGGGCAAGAAACAGAAGATTCATTCATTCCATCACACAGCAGCCCAAACTTCCTATCTTATTGTTATCAACACTCCAGACCCGGAGCTAAGGCCGTTCATTTAGCTAAGCCCTTGTTTTGGAATCTTTGGTTATCTTTTTTTTAAACTTATTTGTCTTTTTTTTTTTTTTTTTTTTAGAAAAAAAAAAAAAAGAGAAAAAAAAAAAAAAAAAAAAAAAAAAAAAAAAAAAAAAAAAAAAAAAAAAAAAAAAAAAGACAAATAAGTTTAAAAAAAGAAACAAAGATAAATAAAGGGCTTAGCTTAAATGAACGGCCTTAGCTCGGGTCTGGAGTGTTGATAACAATAAGATAGGAAGTTTGGGCTGCTGTGTGATGGAATGAATGAATCTTCTGTTTCTTGCCCTGAGGGGGCAACACCCGCCTCTCCAGTTGGTACTGGGGACTAGGGATAGGAAGTTCATCTGAAATCCTAGCCTGGCCCTACTGAGTAAGCCCACACATTACAGGTTCCGCCCAACCTAATTCTCAGGACAGTACCAAGACAGTGATTGAGAGAAGGGGTCATGAGTAGCAACTTAGCCCAGGCCTGCTATGCTGTGTAATGTGTGTGTGTGTGTGTGTGTGCACGCGCGTGTGTGCATGATTGTGTAATGTGTATGCGTGCGTGCATGATTGTGTAAAGTGTATGTGTGCATGATTGCATAATGTGTATGTGTGTGTGCATGATTGTGTAAAGTTTATGTGTGCACGATTGTGTAATGTGTATGTGTGTGCACATGATTGTGTGATGTGTGTGTGCATGATTGTGTAATGTGTATGTGTGTGCATGATTGTATGTGTGTGCATGATTGTGAAGTGTGTGTGTGCATGATTGCGTAATGCGTATGTGTGTGCATGATCGTGTAATGTGTGTGTGCATTATTGTGTAATGTGTATGTGTGTGGATGATTGTGTAATGTTTATGTGTGTGTGCATGATTATGTATTGTGTGTGCATGATTGTGTAATGTGTATGTGTGTACATGATTGTGTAATGTGTGTGTGTGCATGACTGTGTAATGTGTTTATGTGTGCATGATTATATAACGTGTATGTGTTTGTGCATGACTGTGTAATGTGTATGTGTGTGCATGATTGTGGGTAGAAAGATCTGAAGGCGTGAGCAGGAAACTCGAGGGTTTAGTAAGTGGGTGTCTCATGGCTCAGAGGTGGTGACACACCTATACCAGGTTCTCTGTGACTTTGAGAAATGGCCCCCACAGGATCTTTATCTTCATTTTATTTTTTTAACCCTGGCCTGGAACTCACTCCATAGACCAGATTGGCCTTAGTCTCACAGAGATATGCTTGCCTTTGCCTCTGAGTGTTGGGATTAAAGCTCTTACCAGCACACTTGGCTTTCCACTGTTTTTTTTTTTAAATTTTTAATTAATTTTATTTATTTCTGTATGTGTATGAATGTACTGTCTGCATGCAAGTTTGTGCACCTGTGTCGTGCAATGCCGAGGAGGTCAGAAGAGGGTGTCGGATTCCCCTGGAACTGGAGTTCTCCTGGAATTGGAGTTTCAGATGGTTCTCGGCCGCCATGTGGGTGCTGGGGATCGAACCCAGGTCCTCTGCAAGAGCGGTCAGCGCTCTTAACTGCTAGGCCATCTCTCCAGCCCCTCCACTGTTTTTTTAGTGGCCTCTGCTCTTTTAAGGCCTCCAGGGTTTCATTGCCTCTGAAATTTAGCAGTATCAGGATGGCAGCCTGTGCATAGAGCCCGAGAGTTAAGAGATTTGGCTGCACTGACAGGAGGAGTGGGCCTGAGCCTGAGAATCCTGGGTTATAACACTCCTGAGACATGTGAGCCAGGCAGGTAGCAGCTTTCTTCTTTAGGCAAATGTCTTGTAGGTGGGACATGCTGATGTCTCCTGTTGGGACACTGAGACCCTCCAGTTGGTACTGGGGACCTCTGTAAAGTCATATATATCTGGTACCTGGTGCTTAGTACATGTTTAGTAAGGATTACTGTCATAGTAATCCCACTTTTTTCCTTTTTTTTTTTTCTCCAGTGGTGGGGATTGAACCCAGAACACTGGGTACACCCGCACCCTTTGTCCTAGTTTGTCTTCCATTGCTGTGACAAAACACTCTGACTGACACCAACTTGGGGAGGAAAGGGTTTATTCAGCTTACATCTCCTGGGTCACAGTTCATCACTTAGGGAGCCCAAGGCAAGAACTCAGGGCAGGAACCTGGAGGCAGGAGCTGAAGTACAGGCCATGGAGGAGTGCTGCTTACTGGCTTGCTCCCCTGGCCCATGCCCAGCCTGCCCTCTTATACCATACACAACAACCTGCCCAGGGTGGCACCACCCATAGTGGGCTGGGCCCTCCCACATTGCCCAACAATCAAGACAATACTCCACAGATGTGGCCACAGGCCAATCCAATGGAGCCAATTCCCTAATTGAGGCTCCCTCAACCCAGGTGTGTCAAGTTGACACTAAAGCTATCCAGCACACTCTTTTATTTTATTTTGAGGCAAGGTCTTTCTAATTTGCCCAGGCTGGCTTTAAACTCATTATTGCGAACTTTTACTTCCTGAATGCTGAGATTACAGGTATGCCCAGCTACCAATTTCCTTTCATTCCAAGTATGTGTGTTTTAACATCTGTAGTGGATGCCTACTGTTGTAGGTAGTACCAAACCCTTCAGTTTAATGTTTTTTCACCCTTTACTAAGCATCTGTCACAAACTGTGGCTGTAACTTTTGCGGTTTGAGGTATGATAGCAAAACTAGTTCCAATTATTTTCCGTTCTTTGTAATTTCATGAATAGAAGCTTCATAGATCTTAGCAATCTTGGCAAAGACTCATTATGTAGACCAGGCTGGCCGTGAACTCACAGAGATCCACCTGCCTCTGCTGGGATCACAGGTGTTCGCCACCATGCTTGGCCTTATTTTTCATTTTACATGTATGTGTAGGGTGCATGTACACATGTGTTCTTTATATGTGGAGGCCAGAGTACAACTTTGAGTGTCATTTTTTAGACAATCTGTCACTGGGACCTGGGACTCACCGATTTGACCAGGCTTTCTGGCCAGAAAGCCCCAGGCATCTTTCTGCCTCTGCAACCCCGCCCTCCCAGTACTGAGGTTACAAGCATGCACTGCCATACCTGGATGCTTTTTACATGGGATCTGGTGATCAAACTCATGTTCTCATGCTTGTGTGGGAAGTACTATACGAACTGAGTTATCTCTCCAGTTGTTATGGTTTCCCTTTGGCAGCTCTGAATTGCCAGCACCTTCTTAGACTTCAGGGCCAGGATTAAGTAAAATAAGGGTCATTTAAACACAAATACTATGATACCATGATAGGGGATCAGGCAACTGAAATAGATACTAGGTAACTCACTGGGGGTAGCAAATGCAGCCAAAGGAGAGGATGTTCAAAAGAGGAATAAGCTTTGAGTCAGACACTGACAAGTATTTTGTTCAGGCACAGCCTGTTTGCCTTCTGTTCTTTGTTCCCTTCATCCTTCCCTCTCTTCTACCTTTCCTTCTTTCTATACAGGCACAAAAAGTACTAGAGGGCTTGGACTCATGCCTTGCCTCTAAGAGCTCCAGCCCAATGATCTGGCAGCACAAGTAGCCGAAGCACCCAAGCTCGTGGGAAGGCTTTTATGAGTACTCTAGGAGACAGGGAGCATCTCTGGGAAGTGTAGGCAACAAGGCCAGGCAAGGGACCTCTAAAGGGACATTTTTCCATGACTATCTTCCTATGAGACAATTTTAACCCTACTAGTTCCTGGGGGAAAAGTAATACTTCTTCATGGCTTCCCTCAGGATGAGGCTTAGATGGTTCTTGGCCGCCATGTGGGTGCTAGGAATCAAACCCAGGTCCTCTGCAAGAGAAGTCGGTGCTCTTAACTGTTGAGCCATCTCTCCAGCCCCAAAGTATAGTTCTTAAGCAGCATTACATTGTCAAGGTTTAGATTTCAGGTTCTGGCTGGGTGTGGTGGTGCATGCCTTTAGTCCTAGCACTTGGGAGGCAGAGGCATGTGGATCTCTGTGAGTTCGAGGCCAGCCTGGTCTACAAAGTTCCAGGCCAGCTGGGGCTACAGGGAGGCCCTGTCTAAAAAAGATAAAAAAAAAAAAAAAGATTTCAGGTTCACCAGAATATCTACAAAATAACTGTGTTTGGTCCCTATCTTTGTCAGTCATTAGCTACTTGACATGTTGCTTAGCTTCTCATGCTGCATCCATAAAATGGGCATAATATTTATTTCCTATTAATGATAATTAAATTAACGAACACATGGAAAGTGCTCAGCACATCCTGGCAGATAATAAGCTCCACCAGGGGCTGGGTGTCTCCTTCCCTAGCATTCTCCAGGACAGGCAGAACTGGCACTTCCCTCTGCCACTTATGTACCTGCCTGGAAACAAGGATGCTGTGTTCTCCTCCAGCCGGCTGGCAGGCAGAGCAGAAGTTCTGGCCAGAAGAGACTCCCCCAGCAGTCCACTCCTCCACCCCATCCTGGAAGGGGCATCCCCTAGGGTCTGTGTGCCAGAGATGCAGTCCTATCAGGCCTGGGCAGGGCCATGGAAAGAACTAGAAGCCCAGAACCTCAGAGCAGGGGGTGTGACTCCCAGGCAGCCAGGTGAGGCTGAGTGGGGTCTCCAGTAAGCAGTGAGGCTGAAGGCATGGGGAGGGGCATACAGTGCAGCATCAGGAACTATCTTGAGACACCTGGGGGACACCTGGGGAGGATAGGCATTCAGCCTTTCAGGATGGGCAACAGGACAGGTCAGTACCAGTGTGGATGATATAACAAGTGCTGGTTTCTACCCAGGCACTGAACAACTGCCCTGAGTGTCTACCATGTATGTCCCTGGGGGTAAGGCAACCCAGGGCCATCTGACCTTGGTATGAATATGAGGCCTGTCTAGCCAGCCAGGTCAAAGGGCAGTGCCCAGATCCCCTGCCATGAGCTGGGCCTGCAGTCACAGGAAGGAGCAGCCACTGGCCCTTGTGTCAGAAACAGAAGGGTCTGTTGCTTTCCCTGTCATCTTCTCTGGCTGCCACCTCCCCAGCCACCTGCATGGCCTCCTCCCTGACTTGCCTCCAAGCCTCTGTGTTCTCTAGCTCCTGGGCCTCACCTTCTTCATTCTTACATTTCTCTAAATATTTAGGTGTCAGAGCACCTGGAAGTCCTAAGGAATATCACAAGCCATCAATACAGTTAATCCTATGATTAGAATTAGCTGAAAACAGTTTTATTGGCAGCAACTATGACAATCATCTGTGAGGGGAAAAAAAAGAAAGAAAAAAACCCACCTAGCAATAGGTGTAGACATACAAGCCCATGAGAAGAACGAAGTGTTGAGTGAGGTGTGATGAGCTCTTGCCACATTTCCATTCATATTAGCTGATTGCTACTCATTTGTTTAATCATTCACCAGCAGACAAGTAGAAGCAGGTGCCAAAGGCTGGAGGATTTATGGGAGCACAATTTAAAACTGAGACCATGCTGTTCATTAACAGGCTTTCCCCACTTAAGTCAGGAGGTGTTAGCAGAGTTGTGCCTGAGCCCAGCAGGTGCCTCTGTCCTGCCTTCTCTCCCTAAGTGAAATCAGCCCTCTCCCTTAACCCTGAAGATAATGCCTGCTCACCTAGGACACTATCCACATCTCCAATACTCTCCTGAGTCAGCCTCTCGGGTTTCTACCTTGAGATTCAGCTTGAGATACTAAACGCTCATCATGTTGCAAACAGCCCATCATCCATTTCTCTCAGGTTGAAATCTCAGCTCTTGTTCTGTAATCCCAGCACTAGATAAGTGGAGATAGAAGGATCAGAAGTTCAAGGTCACCCTCTACTATATAACAAGTTTAAGGGTAGCCTGGGATTCATAAGACTTTGCCTCAAAAAAAAAAAAAAAAAAGGCATGAGGCTGGAGAGATGGCTCAGCAGTTAAAGGACTAGATGCTCTTGCAGAGAACATAGGTACAATTCCCAGCACCCACTTGGTGGCTATCAAGTGTCCCTAACTCTAGTTCCAAGGGATCTTATGCCCTCTTCTGGCTTCCACAGGCATTGAACAACACATGTAGTACACATACATGAAACAAAACACTCATATACACAAAATAAAAAAATTTAATTTATTTTATGCATGAGTGTATTGCCTGCATGTATGTAAGTGAACTCATGTCATGCAGTGCCTTTGGAGGTTAGAAGACGGGGTCAGATCCCCTGGAATTGGAGTCACAGATGGTTGTTAGCCATCATGTGGGTGCTGGGATTTGAACCTAGGTCTTCTGGAAGAGAGCCAGTGCTCTTAACTTCTGACCCACCTCTCTAGCCTCAAAATAAATAAATAATTTTTTTGGTCTTTTTGAGACAGGGTCTCCCTGTAGCCCCAGCTGTCCTAGAACTCACTATGTAGACCGAGCTGGCCTCGACTCATAGAGATCCACATGTCTCTGCCTCCTGATAAATAATTAAAAAAAATAAAAAATAAAACAACAGCAAAATATATCTGGCCTCTCTGGACATCCCTTATCCTCCCACATCCATTTGTCCAAACCATTATAGGGAATTTTCTGCATCTCTTAATTCTTTTTTAATATTTTATTATATGTTTATGAATGTACTGCCTGGATGTATATAAGTGCACCTGTGTCGTGCAGTGCCCCCAGAGGTCAGAAGAGGGTATTGGATTCCCTGGAAATGGAGCCTATGGATGGTTGTTAGCCGCCATGTGGGTGCCGAAAATCAAACCCTAGTCCTCTGCAAGAGCAGCCAGTGCTCTTAACCATGGATTCATCTCTCCAGCTCCCTGTATCTCTGCTTCTTGAATATCCTTGAACCCACCTGCTTGGTCTCATCCTTGGTCACTACCAGCCTAGGCCACAGCCAGATCTTCTAGCTGACCTACCATCCTTCCCTCTAGGCTGCTACTACCAGCAATGTCTCAAGATTAACCTTTGCTCCTCCTGGGCTCCCTTGCCTTTGCTGGGTGCTGGTTGTTTCGCCCAGCCTCTGGTGGAGCTGGGAGAGGAAGAGAGTCTTTGTCATCCTTGGGACCCAGGACCCAGCATATGACAGGTGCTTCTTAAAAAAAATGATTTATAGCCGGGCATGGTGGCACACGCCTTTAATCCTAGCACTTGGGAGGCAGGTGGATCTTTGTGAGTTCAAGGCCAGCCTGGTATACAGAGTGAGTTCCAGGACAGCTGGGGCTACATAGAGACCCTGTCTCTAAAAGACAAAAAAAAAAAAAAAGATTTATTATTTGTGTATGTGTGTATGTGCATGTATGCTGGTGCCTGAGGAAGCCAGAAGAGGGTGTGGGATCCCCTGGAGCTGGAGCTACGGGCTGTTGTGAGCCATCAGACATGGGTGCTGGGAAACTGGTCCTCTGGAAGAGCAGCAAGTGCTTTGAACCACTGAGCCACCTCTCCAGCCCCCAAAACGGTTCTTGAATGCATAAAGGGGGTTATATTAGGGCTCTGAGAATTTGAACCCAAACCTGTTGTTATCCCTCAAAGCCTCCATGTTCTTGCTTGTAAAATGGTAATAATTGACAAAGGGTCATGGATTTAGGGTGAAATAAACCTGTGTTAGTAACCTGGCTTCTGTGCATAGGAGTTCTGCAACCTTCAGCAAGATCTAGCAGCTCCACACATGCTGTTTTTCCAGTTATCAAGTGGGGATCATATATCCTCCTCAGGTTATGGAGAGGCCTCCACCAGGGACTGCACAGGGTGTATATTATTGGCACAGAGCTCTACACAGAGCAAGTATGCAGTGAATGGTCCTTCTAGTTGATCCTTATTCCCACGTCCTTCTCGCCCCTCCCATGTAAGTCAGCACTAGAAATTGCCCAGGGTTTCCTTCCAAAGTTGTTCCATGAATATGCAAATAAACACAACATGTATGCACATTTTCTGTATTTTTACAAAGAGATTATATGCCCTCTTGTACAGGAGTCAGCAAACTTTTTCCATAAAAGGCATCATGGTAAATATTTTCAGCTTCCTATGACATTTGGTTTCTGCAACCACTCAACTGGGCTGTCGAAGAGCAAAAGCAGTCACAGACAGTGAGCGGTCATGTTCCAATGAAACGTTATTTATGGAAACTTACATTTGAATTTTATATCATTTTCTAATGTCAACAAATATTCTTTTATCCAGGCATGGTGGTGCACACCTTTAACCCCAGAACTCAGGAGGCAGAGGCAGGTAAAAGGCCAGCTTGGTCTACATAGCTGGGCTTCAGGGAGACCCTGTCTCACAAAAGACCATATATATATATATGGTCTTCTTTATTTTTTTTTCTGAGACAAGGTCTCACTGTGCCCCCAGCCAGCCTAGAACTCACTATGTAGACCAGGATGGCCTTGACTTCACAGAGATCCACCTGCCTCTGCCTCCCAAGTGCTGGGATTAAAGATGTGTGCCACCATTCCTGGCTAATCTTTTTTTTTTTTTTTTTTGGCTTTTCGAAACAGGGTATACCTGCATGCCCCAACATGCCTGAGAACTCACTCTGGACCCAGGCTGTCCTGAACGTCCATAGGAGATCTGAATGACCTCTGCCTGCTGAGTGCTAGGATTACACAGGATAAAGCGTCCTGTGTACACAACACCTGGCTTTTTTTTTTTTTTTTTTTTGTGTGCTTCTGGCCTAATCATTCATTTTGACTATTTTGCGCCAAACACATATATTAAAAAGTAAGACACAAAAGTTGAGGCACATGGTGATGAGATTGTTATGATTGTTTATGCCTTTTACTCCAGCAACTACCTCAAGAGACGAGGAGGCAGGCAGATCTCTATGTGAGTGGAGCCAGCCTGGTAACTTGGCCATTAGCAAGTTCCAGGCAACAGCCATGTACCGTGATCTGGAAAATAAAAAAAAAAGACCAGCAGGTCACAGCCTGTATAAAAACAGTCAGGAGTGGGATTAGGGCTGTTGTTTCTTCACATTTCAATGTCTTAGAGAGTGCTCTCAGGAAAGTGTTGTTTACGTTTCTAGGACACCTGAGTCCATTCTGTGAACAGCTATAGTTTGTTTAAGCAAGGACAGGACACTTCAGTTGTTTCTATTCTGTACAAATAATTCAAAATAGTGCTGCTCTGAAAAGTCTTATTCATGCACCAGTTTGAACATGTATAAGTGTTTTAGGTTAAACCCTCTAGAGGTGGGATTTGAGTATGTGTGCTTTATAGAGGGAGAATTGCAGGAGAGAGGGAGCACTGTGGGGGAGAGGGAGCACTATGGGAGAGAGGGAGCACTGCGGGGGAGAGGGAGCACTGCGGGGGAGAGGGAGCACTGCGGGGGAGAGGGAGCACTGCGGGGGAGAGGGAGCACTGCGGGGGAGAGGGAGCACTACGGGAGAGAGGGAGCACTACGGGAGAGAGGGAGCACTACGGGAGAGAGGGAGCACTACGGGAGAGAGGGAGCACTACGGGAGAGAGGGAGCACTACGGGAGAGAGGGAGCACTACGGGAGAGAGGGAGCACTACGGGAGAGAGGGAGCAGAGTGGTTAGTAAAGAGAACCAAACAAGGATAGTCTCCTAGAAATAAAGCTTTGGGCCTATTTAAATTAATTTTTATTTTTTTATTTTATTTTATTTTTTTATTTTCTATGTGTATGAATGTACTGTCTGCATGTAGGTTTGTGCACACGTGTGGTGCAATGCTGTGGAGGTCAGAAGAGGGTGTTGGATTCCCCTAGAACTGGAGTTAAAGATGGTTCTTAGCTGCCATGTGGGTGATGGGAATCGAACCTGGGTCCTCTGCAAGAGCAGTCGGTGCTCTTAACCACTGAGCCATCTCTCCAGCCCCAAGCCTATTTAAGATGTAGTGTCTAAAGTCATTCCTAATTTGAGAGAAGGGGACTGTGGTCTCCCATTTGGGGCAGTCATCAGCTGTGCGGTCATGGTGGTGAGAGGAACCTCTCAGGTAATTCCCATTGGCTGAGAGTGGGACTCAGAAGTCACAAGTGTAAGTCATTTGCCACCACCTTTGCAGCTACTGGGGAAGCAACAGCCCTCAAAGGTGGCCTGGGCAGCAAAGGGGAAGCACCCACCAGAGCAGGATCATCTGTAGACCCGTCTCAAGGTGGAGCAACAGGGTCAAATGTTCATACGCTGTGCTGTGAGCAGACATTGTCAAGTTGCCGTCATAGTTGGTTCTCCTCACACTCTGTTTCTGCACAGTCTCAACAACCAGTGGTTTTTAAACTTCCAGAGTTTTGTTACTCTGATGGATTAAAACATGCAGTCTCAGCATAGCTTTCATTCGAACATCTCTCACAAGGGGAAGGGTTGAGCATGCTTCGTTATATTTAAGAAACATTTGGACTTTCATTTTCCCCTCTGTGAGCTGTTTATCCATCTCCTTTGGGGACTTTTCTTGGAGGGCAGCGGCTCTGTCTTCTGTTTGCAGGGCTCTTAGGCACTGTGGAGAATCCTCTTTTGTCTATGATATGAGTGCACATATTTTCCCCATTCCCTCATTTGTCTTTTCACTTTGTTTAAGGTATTTGGGCCAAGCAGAGGTTTTTGATCACTGAGTTGTTTGATGGAGTAAGCGATATATGTTGTTAAGCACTTAGCCTGATGCCTGCCACCTGGTAGGCACTAACTGGCCATTCTTTCCTTTGCTTGCCTCCCGGGATTCTGTGCTTTTCAGAGCTGGCCTGTGTCTGCTGCCATCTTGCGTTTTTTACACTGTTATCTAGTCCGGAAGGTCTTTCTCCTCATTTGAGCTCCTTTTCCCTCATTATTCCTTTTTTAGTTCGCATATAAAACGATGGGTTTCGCCATGACATTTTCATTCATGTTTATCATATTTTGCTCTTATTCACACGCCCCCCCCTTGTCTTTCCCTGCTGTTGGTGGACTTCCTCCCCATCAAATAGTCTCTCCTGTTTTCCCATCACAGATATTCCATTCCCCTGTCTTGTTTCCCCTTCCTCATCCCTTTAGCTCTCGTCCTCCCTTCGTGGTCTTTCTACACTCTGGATGGGCAGATCTTGGAGCTTCACTCGTCCATTCCTTTGGCACTGGTTCAAATGCCACTCCTGACCCAAGGCTTTCTAGAGCCTTTCTACTAGATATGCTATGGAAATAAGGCAGTCAGGAGACCGAGTGTTTAATCAGAAGGTGGGAAATCTTGCTTTATTTACACTAGAGGACCCAAAGAAGCTAATGCTCTGAAGCTTTGGGCCTTGAGTTACAGAAATCCCCGGGTTTTCCTAGTTCTCCCCATGTCATAGCTTCATTGCTACAACATTGGTAGATTCAAATTACAGCCCATGTGACCACAGCACAGATGCTTGGTATCCCAAGGCCACCAAGGAGAAATTTCTTCTCCAGGTGTGTTTACAGAAACAGATATTAAAGGCAGGAATTCACACATTCCTTGCAACAGAATTTATTGCTGGTACCTTGCAAGACAGATTGTCAGAACCAGGAGTTCTACCAGGTAACTGTGGCATTTGTTTCTTAAGATTGCTCTGAGGTCTTTGATGTCCTAAATTTTAGTAAGCATTCAGAAAACAACTGTGAGTTCCATGTCCAAAAGTATAAACTTAGTCATTAACCAATAAAAACAATATCAGATACATTAAATGCATAGGTGTATTTCTTTTCTTCCTTATATATGGATCTTTTTTGCATGTGAACTTCTTTGTTTCTGTCATTGTCACAGTCCATCTTGGGTTCTAGATAGTTTTACACATTCACCATGCTTTCGCTGAGTCTCAGTTGCCTTTTCTGTAAAATGGAGCTTCTGGAAAGAATAGGGATTTATTTTGACTACAAAATAAACATGTTACCTGAGCATAGTGAACACTTTTAATCCCAGCACTCATGAGGCAGAGGCAGGCAGATCTCTGTGAGTTCAAGGCTGGCCTGGTCTACAGAGCAAGCTCCAGACTGACTAGGACTAAAGGGAGACCCTGTCTCAAAAAGACCAAAAAAAAAAAATACATTTATACTGCATGATGCATATATAGGTGCTCTAATTTATACTGCATGAGGCATATATAGTACTCTAATTTATACTGCATGATGCATATATAGGTACTCTAATTTGTACTGCATGATGCATATATAGGTGCTCTAATTTGTACTGCATGATGCATATATAGTGCTCTAATTTATAGTGCATGATGCATATATAGTGCTCTAATTTATACTGCATGATGCATATATAAGTGCTCTAATTATTTCCCACTGTTTATGGATCTTTCTAGACCAGCCAGGAGGAGAAAACATTTATTTAACCTAAAACTAGAAGTGTAATATCTATGTTATTCTGTAACTTATCCCTAAAGTAACATGGGTAGAGTGAGGTACTTAAAGCCCTTGGATCAGTGCTGGGGATTGAACCTGGATCCTCTGCAAGAACAGCCAGTTCTCTTAACTACTGAGCTATCTCTCTAGCCCTAGGAGAGCTTCTTCTTTTTTAATATTTTTTACTGATTCTTTAGGAATTTCATACAATGCATTTTGATCGTATTCAGACCCCTTTCCCATCCCCACTCCCACCTTACTAAGCTCCACTGACTTCATGTTCTCTACTATTTTTTAAAGGCCTATGGAGTCTAATTTGTGTTTCCCAAATGCTCTTGCATATGGCTCCATTCCCTGGAGCCTAAAAACCTACCTGGCATCATACTCTTAAAGAAAATGGATTCTCCCTCTCCTGGTTTCAATCGCCAGTGTTTAGGGGAGTTTCTTTATTATGGACATGAAACAAAGAAGCCAAGGCACTTTCACAAGCTCATACTGGTGGGAAGAGGCCAATTAGTACCCAACAGTCTCAAACAGTCTCTCTCCTCTACATAGCCAGGTCCTCTCTAAAACTAAGGAAGGCACACTTTGAATGCCCAGTTTTCTCTTCTGACAAGGAATTCAACTGTTATCAATAACATAAAAATGAAAACAAGCCACTAATAAAGAGCCCTTTGCATTTCCATCTTGGCTATATTAGTAAGCTCTTTGTCAAGGCTAAATTTTAAAAAAAGTATCAGTGGTCTAGGAATAATGGCAGGTAATTCTTTCACTTCTGAGGGTGTTTTGTGGTGCTGATACTATCATAAGCCTGACACCAGCCTGGTACTCCAGGAGGAGGCTTCCAGTGATACACCAACTTGCACACCTCTTCTTGGGCAGACCCTTGGAAGCCAGTGGAGGGATTTTGTTTTCTCTATCACTGGTTATGCCTTCTCCTGGAAGGAACTCTCAATCCTGGCATACTTGTTATTATTATTATTATTATTATTATTATTATTGTTCTTGTTATTATTATTATTACTATCTCTTAGAACATCTGCCTGGCTAGCAGGACCTCTCCTAAATCCTCAAATTTAGGAAGCAGGGAGAGGATTTGGTGCAGATGGTGTTGGAAGGAAGAGTAGCACTGAAGCTCTCAGGAGCCAAGGGTTGTATCACGTGGGCTGGGAAGAGCTGAAGAGGGCTGGGGCAGGTTCTGGGTAGACGGGATAACAGGCTCTGACACCATCTATATCTGGCCTCTGCTAGAAGAGTCTTCATGGCCTGCCCACCTAGGGTCAAGGGTTCTGGGGTGGGGATGGGGGGTGAGGGTCACAGACATTATTGTACTCAGGAAAAGAATCAAGGGGCTGGAATGATGGCTTAGTGGTTGAGAGCACTGACTACTCTTGCAGAGGACCTGGGTTCGAATCCCAGCACCCACATGGCAGCTAAGAACCGTCTTAGGCTGGGCGCAGTGGCTCAGGCCTTTAATCCCAACCCTTGGGAGGTAGAGGCAGGCAGATCTCTGTGAGTTCAAGGCCAGCCTGGTCTACAGAGCGAGCTCCAGGCCAGCTGGGACTAAAGGGAGACCCTGGATTTAAAAAAAAAAAAAAAAGGAAAAGAATCAAATAAGAAGGTAAGGGATGGGACCTGCTAAGTATAGAGCACACCCCCCCACCCCCCCCACCCGCCTGCCAAGGCCTGACCAGAGGCTTCCAGGCTGAATTTCTCTTGGGCTGGGCTTCCAATAAACACAGGCTTTGGACTCAGGCTGTCCTGAATGGAATCCCGATGTGTTGATTTAGCTGTTGTATAACATTGGGTGGGTCCTTAGACCTTTGCTTCCACATTCACATGTTCTCACACCCACCACAGTCCAGATGCTATTGTGTATACAGTGTGTTTATGCCATTGTCATAATGCCAGAGTGTTTACAATACAAGCAGCCCAATAACAAACATGTAGATCTGTTCATATTTATGAGGTAAACAATGTAAACAGTTGTCAAAGACAGGCAAGAAATAAATTCATGAAAAATTTCAATCTCAGAAGTAACTTTAAGAAGGGAAACAGTTAGGCAAAAGAAAGAAAGAAAGAAAGAAAGAAAGAAAGAAAGAAAGAAAGAAAGAAAGAAAGGAAGGAAGGAAGGAAGGAAGGAAGGAAGGAAGGAAGAAAGAAAGAAAAAGAAAAAGAAAAGCTGGGCGCGGTGGTGCATGTTTTTAATCTTAGTACTCAGGAAGCAGAGGCAGGCAGATCTTTGTGGGTTCAAGGCCAGCCTGGTCTACAGAGTGAGTTCCAGGACATCTGGGGCTACAGGGAGACCCTGTCTCGAAAAGACAAAAAAAAAAAGAAAGAAAGAAAGAAAGAAAGAAAGAAAGAAAGAAAGAACAAGAAAAAGAAGGGAGAGAGTTGGAGAGATGCTTCCACAATTAAGAGCACATACCACTCTTGTAGAGGACCTGAGTTCAATTCCCAGCACCTATACCAGGCAGTTGACAACCACCTACCTGTAGCTCTACCTTCAGGGGATCCAGTGGCTCTGGCCTTCATAGGCACCTACATTCATGTGTACATACCTACACACAGCTACATACATATGAACATAACTAAACATTAAAACATTTTAAAATAAAAAAAACAACTTAAAAGAGAGAAAGCAACATTGAGGTGCCATTTTATACTTATTCAATTAATATAGTACAAAAATTAGCAATATGGCCAGGAGTAACAGAGCATGTCTGTAATCCAAGCTCTCAGAAAGAGAATTGTGATTATAAGGCTTAAGTATGATTTTGAGGCCAGCCTTGGCTACTTTTCTTGATGACAAGGGGGCTGGTGAGATAGCTTAGTGGTTAAGAGCACTGGTTGTTTTTGCAAAAGACAGGTTGAGGGCGCTGGAGGGATGGCTCAGCAGTTAAGAGCACCAACTGCCCTTGCAGAGGACCCGGGTTCAATTCCCAGCACCCACATGGTGGCTAAGAACCATCTTTAACTCCAGTTCCAGGGGAATCTGATGCCCTCTTCTGACCTCCACGGCATTGCACAACACGGGTGCACCAACCTACATGCAAACAGTACACTCATACACATAAAAAATAATAAATAAATTTTAAAAAGTTTAAAAAAAGACTGGGGTTGGAATATATATATATATATATATATATATATATATATGCCTTGTAATGCTCAATACATGTATAAATTGTGGCACTTAGCTATTTTGATGTGACCTGTTCAGAAAAAAATATACCAGAATATATTAGAGCTCTAGATGCTGTAGATGTACCTTGATACAATCATGGTAGCTGGAGGAGTTGAATTAATTATAAAGTCACAACCCTTTGCAAAATGGTACAATAAAATACAATGACTCTTCCTATAAATAAATACTTGTTAAAAAAACAAAACAAAACTTCATGGTGGGGCAGGAGAGATGGCTCAGCAGTTAAGAGCACTGATTACTCTCATAGAGAACCAAGGTTTAAATCCCAGCACCCACATGGTGGCTAACAATTATCCATAATTCCAGTTTCAGGGGATCTGACGCCCTCTTCTGAACTCTGCAGGTGTTGCATGACATGGGTGCACTTACATGCAGGCAATAGACACAAAATAAAATATTTTTAAAAACCAAAAACCAAAATCTGGAATGCCAGAGAGTGTTACCAAAGGCCACTAAACCAATAAAGCAAATATTGTTCTCCTTCAGTCAAGCAAGACTCCTCCATCAGCATCAGCTACACCTCACCTGCCTGGAAACACTGTGCAGCAGTGGCAGCCAAATGTCTGTATATCCCAAATCTAATTGGCTATTAGCTCTCTCCTTGGAGGAATAATTCATGGCTGATGCCACAAGCTTACATCCTCTAGTGGTTAGGAGATATTATAAGCTACAGTAAGACCTCATCATCTTTTACAGAAAAAATATAATTCATGGATTAGCCTACC
This sequence comes from Rhizomys pruinosus, assembly GCA_009823505.1. Classification (NCBI taxonomy): domain Eukaryota; kingdom Metazoa; phylum Chordata; class Mammalia; order Rodentia; family Spalacidae; genus Rhizomys; species Rhizomys pruinosus. The sequence continues at coordinate 226,329 of VZQC01008909.1, forward strand.
ATCCAAACATCTGTGTCTATACCAAAGTAACCTACTGTGCTGGATAGCTTTAGTGTCAACTTGACACACCTGGGTTGAGGGAGCCTCAATTGGGGAATTGGCTCCATTGGATTGGCCTGTGGCCACATCTGTGAAGTATTGTCTTGATGGTTAAGCAGTGTGGGAGGGCCCGGCCCACAATGAGTGGTCCCACCCTGGGCAGGTTGTCGTGTACAGTATAAGAAGGCAGGCTGGGCATGGGCCAGGGGAGCAAACCAGTGAACAGCATTCCTCCATGGCCTGTGCTTCAGCTCCTGCCTCCAGGTTCCTGCCTTGGGTTTTTGCCTTGGGCTCCCTGAGTGATGAACTGTGACCGAGGAGATGTAAGCTGAATAAACCCTTTCCTCCCCAAGTTGGTGTTGGTCAGAGTGTTTTGTCACAGCAATGGAAGACAAACTAGGACACCTACCATAATAATTAGTTCTGTTTAAATACATATATATATANTGCACATGCACCAACATACACATGTGTATACACATGCATAAGGCAGCCCTCTTGTTAAACCCAGCCCTCTTCTGCCCCTTATGATATATTTGACAAACTTGTTTTCTTTGTAAAAAGAGAGGAAAAAGGAGATGAAATACCTTATCTGAATCACATGCCTGTGTGACTTCAAGTAGCTTGCTTAACCTCTCTGAGCAGTGCTTACCTCATCTGTAAAGTGAGCACTTACGTTTCGTTGGGGTGGAGCCTGAGCGGCAGGCAGTGTGTCTGTTTCCTACAACAGTGACAGGACCAGTGTGGACTGAACAGGGTGAACTGCTATGAGAGCAGTCATCACTAGCAGGAGATTTTATCTGTGACATGGACTGTGTGACCTTTGCCTTACTGGTTCTTTAGCAGTTAATGTCAAAGTTCTTCTTTTTTTTATTTTATTTATTTCTGTATGTGTATGAATGTACTGTCTGCATGTAGGTTTGTGCACCTGTGTCGTGCAATGCCACGGAGGTCAGAAGAGGGTCTCGGATTCCCCTGGAACTGGAGTTCTCCTGGAATTGGAGTTACAGATGGTTCTTAGCCACCATGTGGGTGCTGGGGATCGAACCCGGCTCCTCTGCAAGAGCAGTTGGTGCTCTTAACCACTAGGCTATCTCTCCAGCCCCGCAAATTGGTTTTACATGAAGGATGCTTGTACTCGAAACTTATTACTTATTGTTTAAAATTGAAATAAAAAAAGTAAACCCAAAACAAAAAAAAAAAACCCAAAACAACAAAAAACCCCCATCATGGCTAGGGACATGGCTCACATGGTAAAATGCTTACTGCATAAGGAAGAGAACCTGAGTTCAATCACCAGCACCCAGGTGAAAAAAATAAAAGCTTGGTGTAGGATCACAGATCTGTAATCCCAACTCTTGGGAGATGGAGAAGGAAGGATCTCTGTCTTAATAACAACAAGAACAACGACAAGCTACACTAGTGAGTTTATACTCTTCATGGAATACTGGACTTGCTCTCAGCCAGTTTAGTGCAACTGGTGAGCTCTAGGTTCAATGAAAAAACCTGTCTCAAAAATAACTAAGAGGCCTGGCATGGTGGCACATGCCTTTGGTCCCAACACTCGGGAGGCAGAGACAGTGGAGCTCTGTGAGTTCAAGTCCAGCCTGGTCTATATAGCAAGTTCCAGGCCAGCTGGGGCTACAGGGAGACCCTTTCTCAAAAAGACCAAATAATAATAATACTAATAATAATAATAATAATAATAATAATATAGAAAGCAACTGAGAAGATAGTGTCAACCACTGGCCTCCCTCCACACACATTCATGCACATGTGCACAGGGGCCTGCACACTACTGCACACACATATGAACACACACATACATACCAAACTGAAAAATACAGAACATTATTTACACGTGTGTGTGCACATGCATGTCACTGTGCACTTGTGACAGAGGACAACTTGCTGGAGTCTCTTCTCTCCCTCCATAATGTATGTTCTGGGGATGGAACTTAGATCATCAGGCTTGGTAACAAGCATTTTTACCTGCTGAGCCCTAAAAGAACATTTTAACAGGAAAAACTGTATCATATGTTTGAGATTTTTCACATGCAAAAAAAATAGCAATCTAGAAAGTCAATCAGAGGATATGTAAGTTGTGACTTATCTGCAGACTGACTGCCCTAGGGCAAGTGAAAATGATATATCTGAAAAATGTACATTTGTATAAAGTAAGATATAGTGTTATGTGAAAAAACTATTTGAATTGCATCTATAGATGATGATGATAATATAATATCAGATATGTGAACAAAGGTTAAAATAGGCAAAAAGTATCTGCTGTGTTGGAAGATGATGTTATACAATGATGAATTCATTAAGTTTTCTCTTTGAATATGTTTCTTACAAAATTTTTACATCAATAAGTAGGAGATAGATTTTAGGCTGTGCCCCTGAACACTCTATGAGTGTGTACTTGATGAGCATCAATTCCACAGGTAATTCACATAAACAGTTATGTTAAGAGGTGGCAGGGGAAGATGTGGCAAGACATACCTGTAACCCCAGTACCTAGAGGCTGAGGCAAGAGGATAGTGAATTTGAGGCTAACCTGTGTTACATAGCAAGACTATATATCAAAAATAAAAATTTTAAATAGAGGCGGGGAATTAGCTCGGTGATGGAGAGCTTGCTTAGCATGCACGTGGCCCTGGGATTTATCCTCAGTACTGGAGGATAAAAATAGCAGGGTTCAGGGAGAGATGGCTCGGCGGTTAAGAGCACTGGTGCCCTTCCAGAGGACCTAAGTTTGGTTCCCAACACCAACATGGCAGCTAACAACGACCTGTAACTCCAGTTCCAGGGGATGTGATGCTCTTTTCTGGCCTCTGTGAGTGCTGCATGCACTGGATGCACATACACACATGCAGGAACACACTCATACACATAAAATAAAATAATTTTTAAAACTTGCTGGGCATGGTGGCATATGCCTTTAATCCTAGCACTCAGGAGGCAGAGGCACGTGTATCTCTGTGAGTTCAAGGCCAGCCTAGTCTACAAAGTAAGTTCCAGAACATCCTGGGGCTACATGGATACCCTGTCTCAAAAAGACAAAACAAAAACAAAAAAACAAAAAACAAAAACAAAAACCCCTTAATGCCAGGGTTCAGGCACAGGCCTTTGTTTAGTGCTGGGATGGCTGTTGAGTGGGCTCTCACATTCCTGAGTGTCAGAACTACAAGGACAATCTGATGGCTTCATGTTGTCATCAAGGGTCCTGAGACTCAGAGAGGCTGAATGACTTGCATAACACCTGACTGTCCCACACAGGGGTAAGTCCCCCCAGAGATGGCTAACTGGCTTTAGTCCTTTTGTCTTGGGCACCTCTACATCCAGGAGTCAGGTACATGTGGGTGGAGAGAAGGCAGTCAAATAGAGAGAACTCTTCCAGTGCAAGGGCTAGATTGTGAAGAGCTAGATGAAGGGAGGCAGAGACACTGCCGCTGGGATGCAAGCCCCCAGGCCATGGTCATCTCCACAGGACCCTGAGTGGCGTCAGCCAGACCCACCCTCTGCAGCAGCACATAGGGCCATCGAGGACCATCCGTCGTTATCCAGCTACTGCTGCCAATGGCCAGCTGACATCCAATGCTCTGTCTGTGGGACCAGGACTTGCACTGAGAGACGGCACCCAGCAGGCAGCACATGCCAACAGCCCCTCACCTCCCTGGGGTAAGAATGCCTTGCCTTAGCACCTAGAAGAACCATCTAAATTTGACCAATTCTTCCCTCGCTTCTACTTCCCCTCCACTCTGGGAGGAGCTGAGTTTTTACCTTATCTTTCACTTTTTCAGCCCACAAATAAACAGTATTTGAGCACTTGCTTTGTGCCAAGTTCCAGGGGTGCCAAACTAACCCATCTGGACATGACTCCTACTGAGACTCCAGGACTTTGACCGCCGTCCCTGCCATCTCCTGCCCTGACAGCCCTTCCTGCCTTTGCTCCCTTCATATCCAGCTGTGGACCCCAATTCCCTGGCCTCGACGTTTCCTCTTCATTCTTCTACAAACTCCGGCCCCGGACCAGTGCACCAGCTGCTTCTACGGCACTGGGCCTCACTGCTAGGAAATCCCCATTGTTTCCGGATCCACACCATGGCATGCACTGTCATGGCCTGTAGCCCTCACTTCCTCCTCGATATCTTACTGGCTTCCCCACACCCTGCCAAACGAAGCGCCTGATCTGTATTCTGGAAATCCTGGAAATCAGCTTCCCAAACCTGACATTAGCCGTCCATCATACCTTATCTTCCTCCACTCTCCCTAGGAAATCCCCTCTCTGCCCAGCCTGAGCTATGCTCCACTCCTTGCCCTTGGGCTCAATGCCCAGTTCTGTACTTTTTGGCTGTGTGATGTGGGGAGCCCTGAGTATCTATGACCCTCAGTCTAACTGTAAAATAAAATATTGGGTTAGATGTTTGAAAATTGCTGATGCAGCCATGGCGATTTGAATGGCTCAGACTTCAGCAAGACAAAGCAGGAGCTCAATGGGCACATCTGGAAGCTTCTCAAAGGCATGGTCTTGCCCTGACCTCAGACCTGCTACCCAGGAGGGGCTTAGAAGATGCCTTAGAATGCATCTCTCGGGGCTGGACAGATAGCCTAGCAGTTAAGAGTGCTGACTGCTCTTGCAGAGGACCTGGGTTCAATCCCCAGCACCCACATGGCGGCTGAGAACCATCTTTAACTCCAGTTCCAGGGGAATCCGACACCCTCTTCTGACCTCCAGGGCGTTGCATGACATGGGTGCACAGACCTACATGCAGACATTCATATACATAAAAAATAAATAAAATTAAAAAAAAAGAAAAAGAATGCATCTCTCATCCCAAAGGCCTTTTGCACCAAGCTCTGTAGGTTAGGGCTATGTCTTGGCCCTGTCCAGGACCCAACCCCTCTCTCTGCAGGACTGAACCTCACAGAGAAAATCAAGAAGATCAAGATAGTCTTTACTCCCACCATCTGCAAGCAGACCTGTGCCCATGGGCGCTGTGCCAACAGCTGTGAGCGGGGTGACACCACCACTCTGTATAGCCAGGCCGGCCATGGGCATGACCCCAAGTCCGGCTTCCGAATCTGTGAGTCTCTTTCCCACAGAGGGACCTGAGGGGAGGTGGGCTGGCTACAGCGACAGGCCTACCTTGGCCTGGGCTTTTGTCCTGTGGCTCGATCACGAATCACATTGGGAAGCAGAGTCTTCCCAGCCCTGCCACCGCCTGGCTGTGTGACTCCAGACAAGTCACATAACCTCTGTGAGTCCAAGTTCCTTTGATAGAGAAGAATTAAGGCTCTGCCCTGGGTTATTATGGTGGGGTGGAGAGGCAGAGGAGGCTTTGCAGAAAGGCCAGGGGGGTCATTATCTTCACTCGAGGGCCACAGGGAAAGGTCCTGCATTTCAGGGGTGCAACCCTCCCCACACCCTCCAGGTTTGGTTCCCATTCCCCTGCTTTGTCACCCACTGGAGATCTGCCGCCAATCACCTTGAATGTTGCTGTTACAGATTTCTGCCAGATCCCCTGCCTGAACGGAGGCCGCTGCATTGGGAGGGATGAATGCTGGTGTCCTGCCAACACCACGGGGAAGTTCTGCCATCTGCCTGTCCCGCAGCCAAACAGGGAGCGTCCAGGGAGGGGCTCCCACCACAAGGTCCTTTTGGAAGGGCCCCTGAAGCAGTCCACCTTCATGTTGCCTCTCTCCAATCAGCTCGGTGAGTTCCAGCAGCTGGGGCAGCGGCCTGGGAAGAGTGCCAGGTAGGGTGGCTGCTGTCACTGCTGCTGTGCTGGATGGGGACAGGGGCATCGCCTGTACTAGCAGTGTTGTCGAGCCTCCCTCTTCTCTACCACCCGCAGGGCTCCTCACTTCTGTCTGAATCCCTCCATGTGTCTGTGTCCTTTACTTTGTGCTGGGAAAAGACAAAGAAGCTTATGGAGCTTGCCGGGCAGCAGAGGGGGGTGGGTGGGGAGGATTCAGCATGCATTGTTAATAGGTGACAGATTAAAGACACAGGTACACAACATTCTATAGGAGAGGAGACGGTGGGCCCAGAAGTGTGCGTGAAGGCTGGGCGGTGGGGCAATCTTTAGTTAGCCCTTGAGTACAGGTCACATGTGGTTCAGTTGGCACTCAGGGCTGCACAAGGTCATGGGAGGGAGTAGAATCAGGAAGAAGTCTGCTGCTTTACTCTACAGAGCCTTGCATGGAGGAGTTAGAACTTCGGGCTGTCCCCAGAGGGCATTGTTCTGGCTCCACATAATGAGCAAAGAGATGGAAGGACATTTTGGGGGAGACACACAGTCTGGAGCCTGCCTAACTCAGGGTGCTGGGCACTCCTCAGAGGTTGGGAGTGAGGTGGGAGCCCATTTCCCAGCTGACCCTAGCCCCTCTGCCCAGCCTCTGTGAACCCCTCCTTGGTAAAGGTGCACATTCACCACCCGCCCGAGGCCTCAGTGCAGGTCCACCAGGTGGCTCGGGTGCGGGGCGAGTCGGACACTGTACTGGAGAACAGCGTGGAGACCAGAGCCCCTCCCCGGGCCCCTGCCAGCCCAGGCCACAGCCATTGGGACAGCAACAGCATACCTGCTCAGGCTGGAGAGCCCCCTCAGCCCTCACCCCCAGTGGTATCCAGGCGTCAGGGACTGCTGGGCCGATGTTATCTGAGCACCATTAATGGACAGGTAAGAATAAAGTTTCTGCCTTAGCCCTGGAGGCTTCTAGAACAGTGATTGCCCCTTCTCTGTTCTCTCTCCTTCTTCTTGTGGATCATGTCTGCAGAGACTTCCATTTTGCAGACGAGAAAGTCCAAGATGTAAAAGTACCCAGGTGGGCTGAAGATGTAGGTTAGTTGGTAGAACACTTGCCTTGGAGGCGTCAACCCTTGGATTTGATCCCCAGCACCATAAACTGGATGTGGTGGCGCACACTTGTAATTTCAGCAGTCAGGAGGAGGAGGCAGGAGGGTCAGAAGTTAAACTTGGCTACATAGTAAGTTCAAGGCCAGCCTGTGCTACATGAGACCTCTCAAAAGAAAAAAGTGCCCCAGTGTGGAGAATCTGGGCCTCTTCCCAGAGCTTTGGGCAATACTTGTCAGTGCCAGGCACTCAGAAGGTGACCTAGGAAGTCCTCTTTTAGAAGAGCTGTCACCAATACCCTAAGTCAAAGATAGCCTAGGGTTTGTTTCAGAAAATCCAGGGCTCTCTGAGCTGAGCCTAGGACCCTTAATGTGGACAGTAGGTATCACAGATGTTCACGGTGTCATTTCCAGTGTGCCAACCCTCTGCTGGAGCTGACTACCCAGGAAGACTGTTGTGGCAGTGTGGGAACCTTCTGGGGGATGTCCTCATGTGTTCCATGCCCCCTTAGACCAGGTGAGTACTGGTGTCTAGATGGAAGGCACTCATCCCCTGACCCCCACCTGCACTAGCTAACCAAGGGTTCCCAAAGCCAGGTGTGAAGAACTGGCTGGTAGCCAGGCAGTCTTTCCAGATGTGCCTCAAGGAGCCTCCCCAACAACTTGGCCAGCTAAGCCACTCTGCCTGGAAGCTGGGGCTCTGTGCAACCTGATAGTTCCTGAGAGGGTTCTCCACCCTCCCATATATACCCATGCCCAATGCCCAATGTGTCTCCCTCCTTTCCCTGAGGATCTCCCTCCTGAACCAGGGTTGAGTGTCCCAAAATGCTCTCATACTTGGAGTGTGGAAACCCCAGTCCTTTTCCCCCTTTTGGATTATTAGGTAAAAGCCAACATTCATTCATTCATTCATTCATTCATTCATTCATTCATTCATTCATTCAGTAAATATTCTCTGGTTGCTTTGACATGTGCCAAGCCCGGAGGAGTCTGTGAGCAAACGGTTGTTCTCAAAAGTCTTAGTTTGACATCTGGGAGGGCTGACCGGCTGCCTGAGCATGGCTCTACCTACTCAAGCCTGTCTTCCCCTCCAGGCCTCATTCCTAGGCCTGGGCCTGGATTCGGCATGTAATCTTCTTGCCTGTCAACAGTCAGCTTGGTGAGCTGGTTTTCTGGGGGGCCTGGAGGAGGGCCCAAAGGTGGGAGGAGCAGGGCTTCTCTCAGCAGCAGACTCAACAGTAGAGCTACATTTTCCACACTAAAAATAAATGTAGATGGTTTCACAGTGCGATGGTTTTTAATGAAGCGGTGAGGGGTGGTATTCGTCTCACAGGCTTGAGCATCCAGGCCAGGCCAGGAGCCAATCCCTACTCTGCTCGCCTGATTCTCCTTGCCTCAGTCTGCTCTCCTGTGGAGTATGACACTGAGAGGTAATCGTGCCAGCTTCACGGAGCTGCTGTGGTCCTTACATGAGAGCTCACTGCATCATACATGTTACTTGCCCCCATATCTAGAGTTCTGCAGATTCAACCAACCTCCAGTCAAAAATATGAACAGCAAGGCTGGTGAGATAACTCAGGAGGTCAAGGCCTTGCCACTAAGTCTGACAATTTGAGTTCAATCCCCAGAACCCTCATGGTAGAAAGAAAAAACAAACTCTCACAGATTGTCTTCTGATCTCCACACGCATGATATGGTACTTGAACATATGTATACAGACACATACATACATACAAAATAACTAAATTAAAATGTAAATTTTAATTTATTAAAAATAGCTGTGAAAAATAAAATAAAAAATAGCTGAGCATGGTGATAATACCTTCAACCCCAGGTCTCTGGAGACAAAGGCAGACAGATCTCTGTGAGGTCGAGGTTAGTTAGCCTGGTTTATAGGGAGCTACTCTGTCTAAAAAATATTTTTAAGTTAAAAAAATTGAGAGACAGCCCACAACATTCTAAGAAGTACAATTTGAAATTGCCTCTCATTGAACATGATGCTGAATCCACACAAATGAGGTGCTGTGTGATCACACGCTGCCATAGCCTGCTGCTGGCCCACGGATCCTCTGTCTCCAGGATGGGTGTTCGCCTTCTTCACCCCATACCTCATTTGGCTACTATATAGTTGGGTCTGTACTGAGCATACACAAAATTTGTTCTTGTCATATTCCCTAAACACTGTATAATGCTAATTTTAACATCACTTATAGTGCCTTACATATTATAATCAATCTAGAAATGGTTTAAAGTATGTGCATAGGTTATATATTATACCATACTGACTTGAACATCCACCAATTTTGATATCTGTGGGGGTTCTGGAATCAGTCCCTCATGGATACTGAGAGGTTTCTGTATTATTATTATTATTATTATTATTATTTATCTTCAGTAAAGGGAAAAGGAACAAACTGACCTTGGAAGAAATATAACAGTCTTCACAGAGACTTGACTCTAGGCCAGGGACTTTTTTTCTAGCCAGTTTCTTGTTTTGCTTCCTCCTTCATGTCAAGCCAATTCTTGAGACTTCTATATCCCATGTTTGGTTAGTCAGCAAGTATTTTCAGTGACTAAGACCTATTTAGTGTGAAGAGCCTGAGTGGACCATGGAGAATGAAGTAGAAGCTGTGCCTCTCCTCATCACGCTGGGAGTCAAGTGGGCCATGGATGGTGGGCATCAGAAATAGAGGCTAGTGCAGTAATAGTAGTATAACCAGGGCTGAGTGCAGTGAGGACACAGGCTACATAGATCCTGAGCCATTTTCATACAAGTTAGCCAAAGGGGCCCTTTCCATTTGACTGGAACCATCTTCATAAACATGCAAATCTAGGGTGCCAATGACCTCCTTAGGTGCTTTATGCAGTGTACAACCTGTCAGACTGTATACTGTGGGAAGGGGGTACGAACTCAAGGTGGTGAATCAAGGACAGCTTCTTAGTGGAGGTGACACACAGGATGACATATGAAGGATGATTAGGGGGTGGAACAAAGAGAAGGGGAAGAGTTTATTCATTTTTATTTATTTTTTTAAACTTTTTTTAAATTTTTATTTATTTCTGTATGTGTATGAATGTACTGTCTGCATGCAAGTTTGTGCACCCGTGTCGTGCAATGCCGCGGAGGTCAGAAGAGGGTCTCGGATTCCCCTGGAACTGGAGTTCTCCTGGAATTGGAGTTTCAGACGGTTCTTGGCCGCCACGTGGGTGCTGGGGATCGAACCCAGGTCCTCTGTAAGAGCGGTCGGCGCTCTTAACCGCTAGGCCATCTCTCCAGCCCCATAGAAGGGGAAGAGTTTAACATTGGCAGATGAGACCAAGAAGGGAAGTAACATTTGCTGGAGCTAAGCATTATATGGGCTATTACATGGGCTGACAGTGCAGACAGCATCTGCTCTTCTGGGGACAGCTAATCCCACTGCTGCTGGCCGAGGTGCTGACCTGCCCAGGAACTCAGGCCCAGCAAGGCTGTTCTAGGAGTGGGCAGGGAGTGTTCATTGAAGAAATAATTCCAGGGCAACAGCCTTCAAGTCTTCTCCTGCCATGCTGTTACCTCTGGAGTCTGAGTCTGAGAGACAGTGGAAAGGAATGAGGTATGGGTCAACTGCCAAGGCATGTGGCAGGCTGTGGCTGAGGAACAGGGTTCTAGAAGGGCCTCAAACCTGCCTCTATTACAGCTGAGGTATAGCCCATCTCAGAACCTTCCTTTGGGCAAGTCTTTAGGGCCAGGATGTTGAGGTTTGACTACCATGTATGTCCCTGAGCCCTTGACATGCAGCCTTCTGATGAGGTTAGGGAATATCTAGGGTCCTGACAGGTTCTTGAGGTCATTTTCTCTTCTTCAACTTAATAACGTTAGTGGGAATGAGAAATCCAAGCTATCTTGTCTTGTTTACTTATTTTTTTTTTAATTTTATTTATTTCCGTATGTGTATGAATGTATTGTTTGCATGCAAGTCTGTGCACCCGTGACGTGCAATGCCGCGGAGGTCAGAAGAGGGCGTCGGACTCCCCTGGAACTGGAGTTCTCCTGGAATTGGAGTTTCAGACGGCTCTCGGCCGCCATGTGGGTGCTGGGGATCGAACCCGGGTCCTCTGCAAGAGCGGTCGGCGCTCTTAACCGCTAGGCCATCGCTCCAGCCCTTACTTATTTTTTTATGTTTATTTATTACTGCATGTGCAAGTGCACGTGCACAGCTGTAGAGGTCAGGGGACAACCTTCAGGAATCAGTTCTCTCCTTCCTCCATGTGGATTCTGGGGATTAAACTCAGGTCATTAGACTTGGCAAAAAGCATCTACTGCTGAGCCATATAGCCAGCTCCCAGATTCTTCACTTAAATGTCATGTCTGCTGCTTATGGGATTTAAGCAGGAACACAGGCCTTGCCTGTGGAGGATGCAGAGATGCAGGCTTTGAGGCCCATAGTGGGGACAGCTGTGCTCAGTGAGAGTTCCTGAGCTTGTTCCTCTCAGCAGGGGCTGTCAGCCACAGTAACAGTGAACCAGCTCTGAGTGTAAGGTACTCCGGAGTTGGAGGGTGGGAACGAGATAGACGGCCAGCATTTGCACTCTGTCTGCTTGCCTACCCTCCCGCCCCACTGCGGATCTGAGCTGTGTGTCAGCCTTCTGAGCTCAGCTCACTGGTCAACCAAGGACCCTGCCCCCTGCAGAGCTAGCCAGCTCTGTTCTGTCAGGACCTGGAGCTCAGCCATGGTGGACATGGGAGCAGACGTCTATGGATCAAGTGCCCCACATGTATGTGGGGGTGCAGAGCACAAGTTGCACACTCTCCACATCCTGAAGGTTCAGTTCTTGCCTCTCCATCTCCCAGGTGGCACCCCCACTTTCTCCCTGACTGTATTTGGCATAGCTTAGCAATCTGGGCACCAGGGTACAGACCCTGGAATGACAAGCATTCCAGCACACCGAGCAAGAAATAACAAAGACCAGGGCAATGTAAACATTTAAAACACATGAAAGTGCAGCCGGGTACTGTAAAGGGAAGAAACAAGATGCTGGGGAACCGTGTTTGTACTGACAGTATGCCAGACACCTAGCCCCACACCTTACCCCAGAGCTGGCAGGGGAGTTTCTTTAAGTTGGCATGAAAAGCAAGCTACTGTGTAGGCATCAGAGGACAAAGGAATAAGCTGGTGGGTGAGTTTAAGGGGATGAAAGAAAGGCAGATCTTCTGGATTCTACAACATTCTTAGCCCTAGTGTCTTTGCCTCTATTTCTCCTCTGATAAAATAGAATTGTGTCTCTTGGGAAAAGCTTTGTCCCAGCAGAATCAAATCACAGCTTGGGAGCCATGGGACTTCATGGCTTCTCCAAGGTCACCTTGATCTTTTGAGGCTCTGTGCCTGACTGCTGAAGATGGTCACTGTGGAATGCTGCTATTTCTTTCTTTTCTGTTTTTGTCTTTTCGAGACAGGGTCTTCCTGTAGCCCCAGCTGTCCTGGAACTCACTTTGTAGACCAGGCTGGCCTTGAACTTACAAAGATCCACCTGCCTCTGCTCCCAAGTGCTAGGATTAAAGGCATGTGCCACCCTGCCCAGCTGGAATGCTGCTGTTTCTAACATAGGAAAGGGTTGCCTTGAAGTCTCAACTATATAGCACAATGTCTTTTCTTCCAGAAGAATTCCGAAGCCCACTTCCTCATGGAGATGGCTATGGGAATTACTTTAGGCCCACTGTAGACTCCTTCTCTCCCCTATTTCTGAGTGGGTGATGTGGCACGCCCCCTGCTGACCTGTGGGACTTAGACCTATCTCTGCCTTCCTGACCCCTTGGGAGTTACTAATGATCCCGGCTCAGAGCCTCTTGGGTACCCCTGCCAGAGTCTCTCAAGAGCCACTTTGATTGAGGCCATATTTTTGAGTTTCCATGTAAGACAGACATCTGGGTTGACTGGAAAGTTGGCAGCTTCCCCATCAGGCTTGGCACAGGCTGCGTCAACCCCAAGGCCCCTTTGCTGGAATGGGTGGGGCTGGTTCTTGGCTCCGGGCCTGCAGTGGTGGGCTCCAGCTGTTTGCCACAAGATTGTCTTTCCATCTGCCTGGCCTGGGATGAGTTCACCTCAGAACTCAGGCCCTTCTCCGATTCTCCAGAGGTTTGATTTTGTCCCTTTGCTCTTTGAGGAATTCAGCATCTTGTAAACAAGAACGACTGCAAGTTGCTGATCTGGCACTTTACCTGCATTGGCTCATTTTATTTGTATAAGTATAAGCTGAGGACCTTGAAGAAGTCCGTTTAACAGATAAGGACATGCATTTAAGAAAAGGCGGAGTGACTTATCCAAGATCACATAGAGAAGACAAGTAAGGCTAGCATTTAAAGAATGGTATGTCTGGTTTTCAGCTGCCTGAACCTTAGTGTCTTGAGGGATATTTGGGGCCTCCCTAAGGGAGACATATCTAGGAAACTAGACCTGAATGTCATGCTGAGAGTATAGACACCAGGCTTGTATTTCATGGGTCACGTGTACATGAAGGACAATGCCCATCAATATTGGATCTAAGGAGAAAAAGCAAATGCATAGGTGTTTCTGAAAATCAGAGCTCAAATTTGAAACCAAGCATGAGGGAAGATTTATTAAAGCCTGCAGATGCCCAGGAATGAAACATACTGTGCCTGGAAGGGCTGCGCTCTCCCCACGGCCAAGCTGTCAAGAACAGGCCAAGAGCAGAGGTAGCTGGGAGGCCCTGGTATGAGCCATGGACTGCCCAGAGCCTTCTTCATCTCGCTATTTGTAGTGACATTGGCCTGAGGGCCTCTCTGAAGCAGCAGATGGAGGCCATCTTTGAGAGGTTCCATGGTACTTCCCCAAGGACGAAGAGGCCATGATCATGACTAAAATGTGGTGACTGCTGTGCTCAGAGCTCTACATGCTTGCGTAGTGTTCACAATAGCCTCATAAGGAAGGACCTGTCATCCCTGTTTTACTAATAAGAAACCCCAGGCTCAAAGAGGTTGAATAACTTTGCCTAAATCCATCCAGTTGTGCAGGACAGCAGGTTGGATGCTGTCTTTCAGACAGCTGTTGAAACGAAGAATGGGAGGAGAAAATGAAGGAAGGAGGGAGAGGAGCAAAGGAGGGAGGGAAGGAAGGAAAGATAGGGAGGGAAGAAGAGAGTGAAGGAAGAAAAGGAAGGAGAGTAAAGGGAGGGAGGGAAGGAAAGGGAAAGAAGGCAAGGAGGAAGGAAGGAAAGAAGGAACGCGGAACTAACTCTTGGGATTAGGCCAAGTATTGTGCTAGGTTCAGTCCACATTCACTGTTTCAACAGTGACTTTTCATGACATCTGTACAAACTCTGTCCCCACTTCCACAGATGGAAAACTTCAAGCTAAAAGAAGGTAATGTTCCCAAGTTGGAGTGAAGCCAGGATTAACTGTGAGCCTGGCCGCCCCGCCTCCTCCCAGCTTCCACCAGGGGAGTGAACTTCTCCCCAGCTTACCTGCTTGAGGTGTGAAAATCTGGGGCAAGGCTCCAGCCTGGTCGGATGTCTCTGCAGCACCAAACTTGTCCTCACGGGCCAAGTATGATTCTATTCTCTGGGCAAGGGGTATGCAGTGGGGATCCTCCACATCTCCCTGCTGCAGGCACTTGTCATCACAGGCTGAGATCGGAACGCTGTAAACAGCCCTATGGCCAGACACATGTCTTCACCGTCTCCTCCCCAGTTCTGCCTGTGGAATCAGGGCCAAAAATGTCTCTAGCAATTAGTTTGTCTTTGTTGAGGTCTCCTTGGGAGTCCCAGCAGCTGAGGGGAGGAATTAGCCAGGCAGGGTAGGCTGTGGCCAGGGCCGCTCTGTTCCTTTGTCCCATCTGTGAGCAACGGGATGGAGCAGAGGGTCAACAGGGCTGAGGCCATGAACATAATTGCTGAGGTCGAGGCTTGGAGCCCAACAGTATTTTTCTTTTTCTTTTTTTTTTCTTTTTGTTTTTGGTCTTTTCGAGACAGGGTCTCCCTGTAGCCCCAGCTGTTCTGGAACTCGCTCTGTAGACCAGGCTGGCCTTGAACTCCACAAAGATCCGCTTGCCTCTGCCTCCCAAGTGCTAGGATTAAAGGCGTGCGCCACCATGCCCAGCAGTCTATTTTTCATAGCAGGAAAATTACCCACGCCTGCCCTACCTGCTTCACAGACGCTCTATCATGTTCAGATGTTGTGGAGTTCAAGTTGATTCTGACAGGGCCCTCAACAGATGCTTTGGCTTTGTCAGGTGTCCTGGTGCCAATTGCAAGGACACTGAAGCCCCTGATGTGTCTCCTGGACCCATCTGCTGGAGTCACATTGTAGCACCCTTCTCTTTCTGGATCTTCAGATCACATATTCCCTCCTCTTCTGACCTCCTACTACACTCTTGGTCTGGTGTGGCCATGAGGTTTAGGACAGACTCCTCATCTTGTCCTTTGACTGTGTGGTGATTCGGTACCTGTGCACTCCTTGGCTGTCCGATTACTCTTCTGGCGTCCTTCTGACTAGCCCAACATTTTGCTTTCCATTTCTTTTTCTGATTCTTTGTTTAAAAAAAGGAAAAGCACCGGGTGTGGTGATGCGTGCCTTTAATCCTAGCACTCAGGAGGCAGAGGCAGGCGGATCTCTGTGAGTTCAAGGCCAGCCTGGTCTACAGAGTGAGCTCCAGGCCAGCTGGGACTAAAGGGAGACCCTGCCTCAAAAATACAAAAAAAAAAAAAANNNAAAAAAAAAAAAAAAAAAAAAAAAAAAAAGGAAAAGCAAGCCATGGGTGGTGGCTTTAATTCCACCACTCAGGAAGCAGAGGCAGGTGGATGTCTGCGAGTTCAAGGCCAGCCTGGTCTATGTAGCAAGTTCCAGGCTAGCTGGGGCTACAGGGAGACCCTCTCTCAAGAAGGCAAAAAAAAAAGGGGGGGGAAGGTCTCAAGGAAAGGTGGTGGTTTCCTGCTGGGTAGATGCCTTCCTATGGCCTCTCTGAACCCCAGAGTTCTCTGTGTACACAGCCCCCAAGGCTTCTCATGGAGTCACTGATTTGTTTATCTGAGGCAGTAGATAGCTCCGAATTTCAACTCTGTAGCTAGACTGCCAACATTCATGATCTCAGGTCCATCCACTCACTGGCTTCTACTTCTATGTGCTTAGTTTGCTCATCTGTAAAATGAGGATACTATTACTAAGTACCTCCAAGGGCCGTGATGGGGATTAAATAAGTTACCACATGCAAAGCCTTTATGATAGGAACTAGTCTGCAATAAGTCTGATTTGGTGTTTGTTATTACTGTTTGTTTCCATTTGGACTTAGTGGTCTGCAGGTGCTGGATTTGTCACTAGAGATGTAACCACTGTGGAGATGGGGTCCCTGTCCTCCCAGAGCTTGTGCTTTAGGAGGGAGATGGACAAGCCAACAAGTGGCCCCAGCATGACATATTAAGTGGCTTGAGCAGGGAAGGCTGGTGCCCTGAGAACATGCAGGAGGAGTGCCTGCCGCCCTTATCACTGTGAGTCACACAACTCAATGGCTGCTGAATTCTCGCCACAGACCACATAGATATCACAATTCCTGTTCCTTTGCCCAAGGAGATTTATTTTGCTTTTTCTGGATTGGTGATCTCTTCAGCCCATTGAGAGCAGCCTCTTTACTGTGCAGGATCTCCTGTGTAGGAAGATCACGTGCTTGCCTGTGACTGCAGCTGGGTCCTCAGCTTACTGCCTACCCCAGGTTCCCACCATTTCTTCAGGTTCCAGCTGGTCGCATTCTTGCTTCTGGCTCTAGCCAAGCTCCTTCCCCTCTCCCAGGAGCCCAGGAGGCAACGACCTGCCTGACTTCTTCTCCCTCTTGACATCTAGGAGGCAATATTTCCCTGGTCTGCCCACCCAGCCAGACCTGCCTGAGCAGGTTGGCCTGCCCTCCCTTCTTCCCTCTCTTTATGGCCTTTGTGGTCAAAGCCTGCGTTCACTCTCCTCCTACCAGCCTCCTCAGCTGGGCAAGTTTAACCCCTCTGAGCTGTGCTCTTGATCTATAAATGGGGATGAGGATCCTGCCTGGCAGTTACCGTTGTGAGAAACAGGCAGGTTGGCATGGTCCAGCGTCCTTGCCACCGGAGCACACAAACACTACCTTGGCTTTACTCCTCAGGCCCCTGGCAACTGCTTTGCATCACTCTTTCCCACCTTCTGCTCTTCATAATGCATGCAGCCAGCTCTGAGTTTCTCCACACAATGGCCTCTTGTTCTTCATCTTCCCAGTCCCCAGCTCATACCACCAGGCCCCAGGCCAGGGACATGTGTGCTCCCCAGCCTCACTCCCATCCTTCTGTTTGAATCTTAGTGTTTTCAGAATCCATGTTTATCATAAGAGCTTGGCTGGGTTTTTGCCCCCACAGAGGACCATGAAAACTCAGAGCAAGACAGGCTGTGGCACGGAAAAATATTAGAACTTGAACTAAATTTTGAATGGTAAAAAAGCATTAAGCTTTACTAGTGTATGTCCTCACTTGATCTGTCCATATGTCAGACTGTCACATGTCTTGCTTGGCAGGCAATATGTCCTGGGGTGGGGTTTCCAGGCAATTGGCACCTCCTCATGTTTGATTTGTCATATTACAATGTAGTATGACCCCCACTGCTTTGTTTCCTGGACTTTTATGTTGTTTGGCATTAACTCACAAAGCAGAGAAGTGACTCTAGAAAATTCTTGCAAAGAACTCTTGGGCTCAAGATGCTCCTAAGGATATAACCATAAGCAATCAAGAGAGGCATAATGCTGACACTTGTTAGGATGACATGTCATCAGGCAGAATAAAAGGTAAAAATAATGGCCTGTGGCATGTAACCTGAAAGGTACCCAAGAGCCAAATGGTCAAGAAGACTGTGAGATGCAGTTATCTGCTATCATTTATAACAAACCTTGCCCTAAGTATATGATACGCCTGGTGAAAGCAGCTTATGATAAGTAAATGGAACTGTGCTTAGAAAAACATTGCCAGGCTTGGTATGGAGGAGGTACACCCCTGGAATCCCAGCTCTTGGGAGACGAAGTCAGAGGATCAAGAATTTGAGTCTAGGGGCTGGAGAGATGGTTCACCAGTTAACAACACTGACTGCTCTTGCAGAGGACCCGGGTTCAATTCCAGACACCCACATGGCAGCAGACAATTGTCCATAACTTCAGTCCCAGGGGATCCAACGCCCTCTTCTGACCTCCTTGGGTATTGCATGATAGGTGTGCACTTACACACATGCAAGCAACACATTCATACACATAAAAATAATAAATAAAGCCGGGCCTGGTGGCACACGCCTTTAATCCTAGCACTTGGGAGGCAGAGGCAGGCGGATCTTTGTGAGTTCAAGGCCAGCCTGGTCTACAGAGTGAGTTCCAAGCCAGCTGGGGCTACAGGGAGACCCTGTCTCGAAAAGTCCAAAAAAAAATATTTATCTTTTTATTTTTTTGAGACAGAGTCTCCCTAATAGCCCCAGCTGGCCTGGAACTCACTATGTAGACCAGGCTGGCCTTGAACTCACAGAGCTCTGCCTGCTCTGCCTCCCAAGTGCTAGGATTAAAGGTGTGCGCCACCACGCCCGGCTATAAAATATTTTAAAAGAGTTTGAGTCTAGCCTGGACTACAGAGTAAGACCCTGCCTTACACCAACACACTCAAACTACACTGTACTATTAAAGTATCAATATTCCTAACAAGTCCCTTCTCAAGAATCTATTTCAACAATAAACCTATGAAGAGCTAGTTTTTCAAAAGTCACTAAATAAAGGAAGAGCCAGCCGGAGAACATTCTCAATAGTAAATGACTAATAAGGACAAAAATAAGCTTTACAAAACAGCTAAGTATAGTCAGTGATGCTCAACTGGAATAAACAGGATTGGGGTACAGTGGCAGGGAGCTAGAACACCATGTGTATACTTCCTTCAGCACAGCCATGAGAGACATGCTATTGCCACAGGGAGTCAAAGCCAAAAGACAGTCGCTCCAGGTTATTCTGTGACTAACTTCACAACGCTAGACCTTTAAGGATTAATGGTATCTTTAAAGAATCTATTTGAGTTACTTTATGTGTTTATGTGTATGGGTGCTTATGTTCCAAAGTGCATGTATGGAGGTCAGAAGACAGCTTTCTCCTACTATATAGGCCCTAGAGATCAGACTCAGGTCATCAAGCTTAGTGGCAAGTGCCTTTACCTGCTGAGCCAATCTCACTGGACCCTTAAGACTAATGATTTCTTTATGGAACTTGGGGAGATAAAGTCTATGAAAATATCTATGTTCCCTTGAAAAATCAATGGGTACTTCTCTTTTTTTAATCTTTAAAATTACTAGAGGGGGTCAGTACAAGCATGTGACAGCTTTGTTGTGGCCAAAGGACAACTTAGAGGAGTTAGTTCTCTTCTTCCAACATGTGGGTCCTGGGGATTGAACTCAGGTAGTGAGGCTTGGTGGCAGGCGTAAACGATCTCACCAGCCCTCCAATGGGTATCTCTTAATTATGAACTCAAGCTCTGTCTGCCACTTTTCCTCCCTCCCTCCCTCCCCTCTCCCTCCCTGCTTTCCTCCCTCTCTAGCTCTCCCTCCTTCCTTCCTTCCCTCCTTCCTTCCCTCCCTTCCTTTCTTTTTCCCTTTTTCTTTTTTGGTCATTTCTGGAGCTTAATCCCCAAGCCTGGGAGAGCTGTCCGGGAGGTGGACACATTCATTACACTGCCACTCTAAAATAATATAGGTGTTTCCCCTATTTTTATTTAGCATCAATTGTTGGGAACTTTTTGTCTCTGTGAAATAAGAGCGATGTTGTGAAATCAAAGTAGTATGTGCCAGAATCCAAACACTAATAGTCATTTCCTTGTTGGCCAATCTACATTCAGATCTCTCCTGTATCTATAATTATTTCCAAATAAAATGGAAAAGAGTTAAATGAATAAAACCTGTTTGGCCACATATTAAACTGCATAACATGAATACAGTAGACTCTGTACTGCATACAAAATAATATAGCTACACATGTGGTATAAACAGATGAGAAACTATTTTTTCTCAGTATTTTAATAAATGAATTTTTTGTTTGTGTGTGTGTTTTGAGACAGGGTCTCCTTATGTAGCCCCCGCTGGCCTAGAACTCAGTATTTAGACCAGGCTGGTCTCAAATTCACAGAGATCCACCTGCCTTTGCCTCCTGAGTGCTGGGACTAAAGATTAAAGGGATAGACCACAACATCAGACATGAATTCTTTTGTTGTTGTTGTTGTTCTTTTTGAGACAGGGTCCCCCTGTAGCCCCAGCTGGCCTGGAACTCATTATGTAGACCAGGCTATCCTTGAACTCACAGAGATCCTCCTGCCTCTGCCTCCCAAGTGCTGGGATTAAAAGCTTGCACTACCCCACCCTGCAGGCATGAATTCTTTTTGTTTTTTGAGGTGGAGTCTCATGCTGTAACCCAAGCTGGCCTTGACTTGAGGTGATCCTGCTGCCTCAGCCTCCTGGGTGCTACATGATGTATAGCATTTCTTTGATGTCTAAAAATATTTTCTAATATATGTATGCATATATAATATGCAACATGATATTTTAAAATGTGAATTCACTGTGGAATGGCTAAAATAAGCCCATTAACATCTGTATTAGGGCTGGAGAGATGGCTGAGTCAGATCCCTAGTACCCAGGTAAGAAGCCAACAAGGTAGTGTATGCTCCTAATCCCAAGGCAGATCCCTGGAGCTCCCTAACCAAGCAGCCCAGCTGAATTTGTGAGTTCCAGGTTCGGTGAGACCCTTGTCTCAAAACATAAAGTGGAGAGCAATCAAAGAAGACAGTGAAAATCTAAAAATCAGCCTCTATTCTGTACACAAGTGTGCAGGCACATATAGTCCCATGAATACAGTAACATATCCACATGAACACATACATACATGACACACATATACACATAAAATATGTATTGTTTTGTATTAATATACATGTTAATTGAAACAGTTGTTTTTGTGCTTATTTGGGAAGAGGTGAGTGCACTCAAAATCTGCCCTCAGTAACTTTCATGTTTCTAATTGTTATTAATTGGAGTCTCCATACTGTATAGTAAATCTCTTGAGCTTATTCTTCCTTTCTTTTTTTTTTTTTTTTTTTTAAAAATTTTTATTGTAATTTATTTATTATTTTTAACAAATCCTAGACCCCGGTGTTCCCGCTCATTCCCCAACCCCGTCAGAGCTCGTGCATTCTGCCAAACATTTTTTTTTTTTTTTTTTCTTAGTCTTTCTCAATATTTCCAAGGAGGAAGTTGACTGTTTTGGAGCAGGAAGTTCACTTTTTCAGTCAGTTCCTTTGTCTTTGATGCAGTCTTTTCTGTTGTTGTTGTTGTTTCAAAAAGGCATTATGTCCCACTGCTTTGTACAGAAGCTCAGGGGGCCCGACACAGGAAATACTTACAACGGGTGTAATTGGCAATAGCAGCCACAGATGAGGGAAAACAATTTGTTGTTTGTTTTTTTTCCTGGGACTGTGTAACTTCCTCATGGCATGATGTCCTCTAGCGCCAGCCATTGTCCTGCAAAGCTCGTGATGTTTTCTTGCTTTTAACTGCTGCATAGAACTCCATTGTGGTAGATGTACCACAGTTGCTCTATCCATTCGTCAGTTGGGGGCATTCAGGTTGGTTCCACCAGCTCTTTGCTTATTGGTGAAGAGAGCTGAAATAAAACAGGGCCGTACATGTTAGCGCTGTGGGTGGGCGTAAGTTTTGTGGGACATGCCCAGGAGTGGTATGGCTGGGTCGGGTGGCAAGTTCATTCCAAGTCTGCCAAGGGTTCTCCACACTGCTTTCCATAGTGGCTGTACGAGTTTACATTCCCACCAGCAGATGGATGAGTGTCCCCTTTCCCCACAACCGCTCCACACTTGGTATCATTTGTTTCTTTGATCCTAGCCAGTCTTACTGGAGTAAGATGATATTCTTAAAGTGATTTTGATTGGCAATGTCTTTAATGATTAGTGTTGTTGAGCAGTTCTTGAGGTTTTTCTCAGACATCTCTAATTCTCACTTGTAAAGTCCGCTGTTCAGTTATTTGGCTCCATCTATGTGAGCGGGGTCGTTTTGTTTTCTTTTTTCTTTGTGTTTTGAGTAGTTTATATATTCTGGAAATCAATGCTTTGGGTCAGATGTATCTGCAGTGAAGGTTTCCTCACCCTCTCTGTGGGATTGGTCCTCTTCACTTTCCTTGATTGTTTCTTTTGATGTCAGAAAGCTTTTGATTTTGATGAGGTCCCATTTGTCAATTGTCGACCTTAATTGTTCTTGTGTGCACCGGCTGTCTGATTTAGGAAGTCTTTCCTACGCTCTATGTCTTGTAGTCTGCTGCCAACTTTTCTTCTATCATCTTCAAGGTTTGGGGGGTTTTTCACGTTGAGGTCTTTAAAACATCTGAGTGGACTTTTGTGCAGGGCGAGAGTAGGGGTTTAATTTCTTCTTCTACAAGTGGTGATCCCAGTTGGCAAACACCACTTGCTGAAGATGCTTCTTTTCTCCATTGTGTGTTTTTGGCCCCCTTGTCAATATGAGATTGCTGAAATTGTATGTTGCTCAGATTTGGGATCTTTGGATCTTCGTTTTGTTCCATTGGTCAACGGTATTTTTTGTGCCAGGTACCAGGCCGGCTTTTTTGATGACTATAGCCCTGTAGTATAGTTTTAATAAAAATTTGGTATAGAGATCCCTCCTGTGGAGCTCTTTTCACTCAGGGATTGTTTTGGCTACTGGGGTCTTTTGTTTTCTCCAAATGAATTTAAGAAACGTTGTTTCCAAGCCTGTGAAGAAACGCTTGGGAATTTTAATTGGGGATTGCAATGAAATCTATACAAGAGTTTGTGGTAAAATGGACATTTACAATGTTAATTTCCCGCCCAATCCATGAGCATGGGAAGGGGAGGTTTTTTCCATCTTCTTGAGTCTCCTTCAATTTCTTTCTTTGAAAAGTGTTTAAAAATTTTTTGTTGTAGAGGTTCTTGGGTGGCTTTGGGTAGGTTTGTTCATAGGTATCTGATTGTTTTTGAGTGCTATTGTGAGTGGGAAGGTCGTCTTTGAATTCTTTCTTTCTCCAGTTGCTGGTTCTTGGTGTAAAAGAAAGGCCATTGATTTTCCTAAGGGTTAATTTTGTATCCTGGATGCCACTTTGGCTGAAGCTGTTAATCGTTTCTAGGAGTTTTATGATGGGTTTTTTGCATCTCTTAAGCAAACAATCATATCATCAGCAAATAGGGATAGTTTTGACTTCCTCTTTTCCAATTAGTACTCTCCTTAATATCCGTTTTCTTGCCTTATTGCTCTAGCAATTGTTTCAAGCACTAATAATATTTCAGAGGAGTGGGTGATAGGGGGCAGCCTTGCCTTGCCGAGTTCCTACCTTTAAAGGGAATGTTTCCGTCATTTCCCCAGTTAGGATAATATTGGCTGTGGTTTTCATCCTTATATAGGGCTTTGATTACATTGAGGAATGATCCCTCCAATCAATTCCTTTAGGACTTTAAGCATGAAGGGATGCTGGATTTTGTCCAAAGGCTTTTTCAGCATCAATTGCAATGATGGTGTGGTTTTTGTCTTTGATGCCGTTTATTTTATGTGTTTGATGAATGTTTATTGATTTTCGTATGTTGAACCATCCCTGCATCTCTGGTAATGAATCAAATTGTCAGATGAGATATGATCTTCTGAGTGGGTCCTTGTAATGCGATTTGCAGTATTCGGTTAGAATTTTGCATCTGTGTTCATGAGGGAGATGGGGCTATAATTATCCTTTTTAGTTATAAGTTCTGTCCCCTTTGCCTGGTTTTGGTAATAGAGTGAATGTTGGCTTCAAAAGAAGAATGTGGGAGAGTTCCCGCGATTGTATATTCTAAACAGTTTTCATGAATAATGGTTGTAGGGTCGTTTGAAATGTTTTATAGAAGTCTGCTGTGAAAAAACCGTCGGGGCCTGTGGTGGCCCTGGGCTTTTTTTAGTTTTGAGTCTTCTTACTACATCTTTAGTTTCTTCATATGTTATGGGTCTGTTTAAGCTGCTGGTCTCCTCTTGCCCAAGCTTTGGTGATTCCCAGTATTTCAGATATTCCATCCATTTCTTCTAGATTTTCAAACTTGGTAGAAATAGGTTTCTTGTAATATTCCCATATAATTTTCTAAGTTTCTTGTCTTCTTCCTTGTCCGTTGTGATTGTTCCCTTTTCGTCAACAGATGTATTGATTTGGAGTTGGTTCCTTCTTTCTTTTTGTTAACTGGGCTAGAGGTCTGTCTATCTTGTTTATTCTTTCAAAGAAACAACTTTTGGCTTCATTATTTTTGTAATTGTTTTTCTTTTCTTGTTTCTAATTTCAGGATTTCCCTGCTCTGATTTTTTGTTATTTCTTTCTTCCTGTCCTTTGCGTTTAGGGTTCATCTGTGTTGCCTCTCAAGTGCTTTTAGCTGGAGTTGTTAGATCATTCACTTGTGCGCTTTCTGTTTTTTCTAATGTAGGCACCCAGGGGCGTATAAATTTCCCTCGTAGGACTGCTTTTAAGGTATCCATAAGTTTTGTTGTGTTGTATGGTCATTGTCATTCAGTTCCAGGATGTTGTGTATTTCTTTTCTTTATCTCTTTATCTCTTCCTTGACCCATTCATTATTCAGAGTGTGTTGTTTAGTCCCATGTGTTCTTGTAGGCAGGAGGCTGGTCCTGGTGTTGATGTTGAGCTTCATTGCACTGTGTCTGACAGGATGCATGAATGATTTCAATCTTTTTGTATTTGTAGAGGTTTTCTTCTGTGTCCCAGGATTTGGTCAAATTTTGGAGAATGTTTCCGTGGGTGCTGAGTAGAAATGTATTTCCTGGTATTAGATGGAATGTTCAGTAGAGGTCGATGAGGTCCCATTGTTGGGTGTATCATATCGTTCAATTCACATGTATCCTTGTGATTTTTTGTCCAGTTGATCTATACAAAGGTCTCAGTGGGTATTGAAATCTCCCACTAATGGGTGTGCTGGGGGTTAGTCCCTGTGACTTGTGGTCCCTGGAGAATGTGTCTTTTAAAAGTTTGGGTGCACCAGAATTTGGGGATATATATTCAGTATTGTGAAACTTCTGGTGGATTGTTCCCTTTGATGAAAATGGAATGGCCTTTCTTTGTCTCTTTGACTTCTTTACTTTGAAGTCTATTTAAGCCGATAGTAAAAAATAGCAACACCGCGTTCTTTTTTGTAACCATTGCCTTGGAATATTTTTTCTCCACCCTTCATTTTAAGGTGGTGCCTGTCTTGAAAGGTAAGAAGATGTGTTTCTTGCAGACAGCATATCGAAGGAATTCTGTTTCCTAATCCAGTCGCCCAGTCTATGGTCTTTGAGTGGGGAAATTTAGATCCATTAATAGTAAGTTATGACGTATAGGATCTGTGTTTTTCTTCATTTGCCTTATTATCCTATTTCGGTGTTTTGGTTTAGTTTTCTAACTTCTGCAGTTATCTTTATTGATTGCGCCTTCTAGTTGCCCTGGGGTTGGTTTGCTCCTTTCTACTTCCTGTTCTTTGGAGTGGCTTCAAGTATTCTCTGAAGGGTTGGTTTGCCCGGACATATAGATTCCTTTCAGATGTTTATGTCATGGAAGATTTCCTCTCTCCTCCCTATGATTGACATTTTTGCTGGGTATAGTAAACCTGGGTTGGGCATCCATTGTCCTCACAACTGGGAATGTCTTTGCTCCAGGTTCCTTTCTTGCCTTGCATCGTTTGCTGTGAGAAGTCAGTTGTTATTCTGATAGGTTTCCCCTTTTAGGTGCACTTGTTGTTTTTCTCCTTGTCGCTTTAAGAATTTTCTCTTTGTTTTGGGTGTCCAACATTTTAACTATAATGTGGCGTGAGAATCTTTTCTAGCTTTGCTTTTGGAGTTCTATGTGCTTCTGTTTGGTATTGGTTGCCTTTTTTAGTTTGGGGAAGTTTCATCTATTATTCTGTTTGAAGATCTGATCCATACCTTTCTCTTGGGATTCTCTCCTTCCCTATTCCTATGATGCGGAGGTTGATCTTTTCATAGTGTCCCACAGCTCCTGGGTTGTTCCATTTTGTGTATTTTTAAATTTTTCATAATCTTTCCTGAGGTTTTAGTTGTTCTGTGTTGTCCTCCAGGTCTGATATTCTTGTTCTGCTTTCCTCCATTCTGCTTCTGAGACTTTTTTCATTCCTTTCCTCTTTTTTTTTTTTTTTTTTTTTTTTTTTATTTATTTTTATAGCTTTATTTTTCCTATTTCTTTTTGGAGCTTCTCGATCTCTTTTTGTAGCTCTTTTGTTTGCTTGTTGGTTCTTTTTTCTTTTTCAGCATGGGATCTTTTCAGTGTTTCTACTCCTTCCGGAGCTTGTCATCTCTCTCTCTCGGTCCTCATCTCTTTTCTTAGTTCTTTAATTGTGTCTTTATGATTTTGTAGTTCTTTAAGTATTTCCCAATTGTGTTTCTGATGTCTGTGTCCTGGGGCATCCCCGGGGGATCCCACTGCAGGAGTCATCCATAGGGTTGGTAAAGCTTGGCGTGGGTGAATCCTGCCCTTCCAGTGTAGTCTCTTCTTTCGTGATCCTGGCATATGGGCTTCTCCTTGCCTGTATCCCAGTGTGAGGCCTGAATGCCTCTTCACTTTGTTGAAGGCGTGCTTTGCTTGCCTCCTTCAGATGCCTTCTTCGTAATCTCAGTTGGCGGGGGGGGGGGGGGGGGCTCTTCAGCCCGTTGCCCCAGCACCTGCGCGGGCCCATGAGATCTCAAATCTCAAGAGTCACACAAGCGTGCCTTTAATACCGGCTGGGAGGATAACTCCGCCCCCACAGCCACTAGATCTAATCAAGCCAAAGACCACACCTTTAATCCCAGCTGGGGGGATAACTCCAACCTCACAGCCACAAAGGCCAATCAAACCAAAGACAGCAGGACCAAACGATCAGCAATCAGCTCGCCAAGGCACCCAGTTCCTACCTAGCTTCCCCTCTTCCTGCCGCTGGGCTCAGGAGATCTCATTCTTCCTTTCTAATTGAAATTCATACAATTACTTTTGTAACATTTACTTATGCTATGTGTGCATGATGGACATGTGTA
This sequence comes from Rhizomys pruinosus, assembly GCA_009823505.1. Taxonomy (NCBI): domain Eukaryota; kingdom Metazoa; phylum Chordata; class Mammalia; order Rodentia; family Spalacidae; genus Rhizomys; species Rhizomys pruinosus. The sequence goes on from VZQC01008909.1 coordinate 253,301, forward strand.
GGAGTGCGCATGACATAGAGCCTGTGTGTGGAGGTCAGGAGACAACTGGAGGGAGTCAGTTCTTTCCTTCTACCATATGGGTCCTGGGGATCAAACTCAGGTTGTCAGGTTTGGTGACAATGCCTATACCAGCTGAGCCATCTTTCCAGTACTGAAATTTATTCCTTTATACCACCAACTCCCCAAACACAGCCATGGCTCCTGATAACCCTTGCTTCTTCTCTACTTCCGTGGGTTCATCTATTTCAGATTCCACATGGACTTGAGATCAGGCTGTGTTTATTTTTTGTGCCTGGCTAATTTCATTCAATATTATTATTATTATTATTATTATTATTATTATTATTATTTTGGCCTTTTCAAGACAGGGTCCCCCTGTAGTCCCAGCTGTCCTGGAACTCACTCTGTAGACCAGGCTGGCCTTGAACTCACAAAGATTCGCCTGCCTCTGCCTCCTGAGTGCTAGGATTAAAGGCATGTGCCACCACGCCCGGTGGGTCAATATTATCTTTTAATATGGGGGCCTGGAGAGATGGCTGGGTGGTTAAGAGCACTGGCTATTCTTAAAGAAGCCTGGGGTTTGTATCCCAGCACCCACACCACTCGTAGTAACTCCAGTCCCAGGGGAAGGAGGGCTCTTCTGTCCTCCTCAGGCACTACATGACACAGGTGCACTCACACACATGTGATCATCCATATGTAGAAAGTAAAAATAAAATAAGTCAAAAAATACAAAATAAAAAGCAAGATGGGTCAGGAGGAGCCTGATAAAGGCAAGGTGGCGTATCTGCCAAGGGGATGATCTGGGGGCTCAAAGCTGCTGAGTGATGGGTATCCAGACTGTGCCCACTTTACTTCACAGCATGTTGGCAGAGGAGCCCAAGGGCTCTCCCATGAGACCTGTCTCTATCTTCATTCCTCAGCTTCCCCAGTGATTGAAAATGGCCAGCTGGAGTGTCCCCAAGGGTACAAGAGACTGAACTTCACCCATTGCCAAGGTAAGGATGACTCAGACCAGGGTTGGGCTGGGTTTGTGGAGAGATGTGATGACACCTGCTAATACGAAGCAACCCCCTCAAGAAAGGAGGACCATCTTCATTGCGTGGGAGGCCGTGCACCTCTAAGCCCCAGTTTGCAGGAGCTCTTGGCATTGCTAGTTCTAGGAGCCTTGGAACATGAGGAACTTGCCTGAGAGATCTAGGGGAGCTGGGATCACACCCATCCTTATCCACCCCCATCGGGAAAATGGCCAGGAACCCCTAAGAGTGTGTGCACTGTGTCCACAGATACCACTCCTAGCTCTCCACACCCGCTTACCTCTCAGGCTGGCTTCCTTGGAATAGGAGGAATTTCACCGAAGTAGGATTCAAATCACACTGAGTTTGTGGGGACCACTGCAGGTTCCTCCCAATAGAGCATGGATTAGTCCCTTGAGTCTTTCCCATCTGCCTTGGCCTATAGCCAGGGATGGGGAGGGGTGGCATAGGTAGTAGGAATAGAAGGACATGAAGCTCAGCCCTCCATTGGCCTTGCTGGCCTGGCTGATGGTTCTGTGGGCCAGCTGAGGCTGAGGTGGTCTGCATTAGAAGCCACAGAGGGCTAGTGCCTTGGAACAGAAGGAGAGGCTGTGTGGTGTCTCTGTTGACTAGGGCTTGCTCTTAGTGAGAAGTTCTGGGGTTCACAGGGTTGGCAGGAGCTGGGGCAGTTTCTCTTCAGAAAGCTTCAACAATTGGATGGATAGTTTTCTCTACGGGTTTGGTTAAAACTGTGTTGACTAGCCATGCGTGGTGGTGCATGCCTTTAATCCCAGCACTCTGGAGGCAGAAGCAAGTGGATCTCTGTGAGTTCAAGGCCAGCCTGGTCTACATAGCAAGCTCCAGGCCAGCTGTGACTAAAGGGAGACCCTGTCTCCAAAATACAAAAAAAACCCACAAAACTGTGTTGAGATGGTATTGGCCAAATGGTTGTAAGGTCCCCTTTCTGGAGTTTTGTTCAGGAGAGGGGGAGGCAAAGAAGCCTCACTGACTATCTGTGGGACACCAGGCCACAGAAGGGATTTCTGACTCAGAGATAACAGAAGGTGCTTGGGTCAGGCCTCTGGCCCAGCCTAGCCCAGAGTTCAACTCCTTTGAGGGAAGTGGACCCACACAGCCTTGGTAGGTGTGGGACAGCTCCTTTTGCCCTTTATTCTTGGGATATCAATGAGTTCCCTGACTTCCCTCCACATATTCCCTAGGATGTAGCTCCAAATCCAGAGAGCCCTGTCCCTCTCTCCATTACTGGAAAGGGACTTAACTGATCCTTCATCCATACCCACCATCCCTCCTCTCTGAAGCCATCCTACCTAGATGGCAGAGAAAGAGGGTGGGGATGGGAAGTGTGTGTTTGCTGAGGGCTACACCCACTGTGCTAGTGGCAAGACCCAGTCCATGGCCCAGGTGAACACACACACATAGTTACATACAACCAGAGAGGTCTTGATGTCTGTGCTCTGGAATCCCCTGTTAGGGCCCGGCCCAGGTTGTGGGATCAAGGAAGGCTTCCCGGAAGAGGTAGTACTAACCAAGATTCAAAATGAGCATAAGTTAGCCAGATGAAGGGGTAGCGGACCTTCCAGGCAGAGGGGCAAGCAAAGGGCCAGTTTGGGCTCTATGGAGTATCTAGGGGGGCATTGGGCACACAGCCTGTATGCACACAGGAGCTGATAACACAGGCATGTCCAAGTCTCAGGAGAGCCACCTGCCCATTCACAGGCTTTGGGAAGGGGTGGAGGGCCTGGGATACCATGTTATGCTTTAGAGGCTCCCTCTAGAGGTGATGAGGAGCCCTGAAGCTTCCCAAGTGGAGGGGAGGCAAGTCAGGCTTTCGTTTAGGTGCATCACTCTGGCCACAGTCTGGAGGCATTTGAGTTGCTTTCGCTCCCAAGTCTCAGTGCCTTCTCTCCCAGGTACCCATCTCTGCCTAGACGGGACATCTTTCGGTCCCTCACTGTTCTAGTTTCATTTCTGTGTCTCTGATAAAATACCCTGCCCCAAAGCAACTTTGTGAAGTAAGTTTCTTTCAGCTTATAGTTCCAGGTTACAGTCAAGTTATTGCAGTCAAGTCAAGGCAAGAACTTAAAATACACATCTAACATCAAGAGCAGAGAGAGAGTAAAGGCATCCTCGCTTGCTTGCTTGCTGCTGGCTGCTCAGCTAGTCTTTTCTACTTTTTTAAAAAATTATTTTTATGTGTATGAGTGTACTGTCTACATGTAGGGCGGTGCACCCATGTCATGCAATGCCGCAGAGGTCAGAAGAGGGCATCTGATTCCCCTGGAACTGGAGTTAAAGACAGTTCCTAGCCACAATGTGGGTGATGGGAATCAAACCCGGGTCCTCTGCAAGAGCAGGCAGTGCTCTTAACCATTGAGCCATCTCTCCAGCCCCATCTTTTCTACTTTTACAGTCCAGGGCCCAACCCATGAAATGGCACTGTCCACATTCATGGTGGGTCTTCCCAACTCAGTTAACCTAACTAGGAAAATCTCTCACAGGGATGCCCATAGGCCTAACCAATCAGGATAATACCTCATTGAGACTCTTCTCAGCTGATTGAGGTTGTGGCAAGTTAATATTTAACCACCACACTTATCTCATGACAATTTCCTCAAAGCTTGAGGGTAAACTGAGTTACCTGAATTAGCTGCGGGCCCTGGAATTGGATGCTCTTCACAAAACCTTCCTGCTCAGCATCTGTGTAGCCATCATGGTCATCAACAGAAGACTGTCCATCATGGCCCCCAACTTGAAGCTCAACATGTGAGGGTCAGAGCTTTCCCTTGGAGAAGTTTAGACATCAGGAGGAAATTAGTACCTGTCCTTGAATGAGGGAAAGCAGGAGACTCTGCTGGTCTGGGGTCAGGGGAACAGACTAGCACGAGATGGAGGTCCTGGAGGCCTGAATATGTGCCTTCCCAGCCTCCCGTTGATCCCCCTCCTTCTCCAGCCCTTCGGCACTGCCGTTCAACCCCCTGCCTCCAGATCTCTGAAGGTGGACCCCGGGAGGTACTCACAGACTCTTGAAGAAGGCTAAATAGGAGGGATTTGGCTGCCCATCCACCACTCTCCAACCTAGACAGCACTGTTTGCCCGTTTCCTCTGTGTGCCACTTGCCAGAGTCACCAGAGCTGAGCCACTCTGGGCAAGTTATTCCTGGAGTCTCAACTTTCTTCATCTATGAGGACTATTCTAGTTTGTCTTCCATTGCTGTGACAAAACACTCTGACCGACACCAACTTGGGGAGGAAAGGGTTTATTCAGCTTACATCTCCTGGGTCACAGTTCATCACTTAGGGAACCCAAGGCAGGAACTCAGGGCAGGAACCTGGAGGCAGGAGCTGAAGCACAGGCCATGGAGGAATGCTGTTCACTGGCTTGCTCCCCTGGTTCATGCTCAGCCTGCCCTCTTATACAGTACACAACAACCTGCCCAGACATGGCACCACCCATAGTGAACTGGGCCCTCGCACATTGCTCAGCAATCAAGACAATACTCCACAGACGTGGCCACAGGCCAGTCCAATGGAGCCAATTCCCCAGTTGAGGCTCCCTCAACCCAGGTGTGTCAAGTTGACACTAAAGCTATCCAGCACAAGGACATAAAAATCTGCTTGGCAAAGTTGTTAGATTAAATGAGGTGTCATATGTGAAATACCAGCAAAGTATGCCACATATGGTAGACACTCCATAGTTATCAGCTTTCTGTATTAGGATCATTATTATGATTATCATTATCATTATCCAGTTACTGAACTAAGTGGTTTACAGTTTTTCTCTTGATTCTTCTGGTAATTATTGCTTGTATCACTGTTTTTGCACATAAGGAAACTGAGGCACAGAGTAGGAGATCACAATAAATAGCAGCCCTTTTTCTTGTTTTATTTGGGGAGTATTCAAAGCCTGTGCAGTGCTTCCCTTCCCCAGCCATCAGGCCTCAGTGGGCCGAGCACTTGGTCATCCCCTCCACCTTTGCAGATATCAATGAATGCCTGACCCTGGGCCTGTGCAAGGACTCGAAGTGCGTGAACACCAGGGGCAGCTACCTGTGCACCTGCAGACCTGGCCTCATGCTCGATCCATCGCGGAGCCGCTGTGTATGTGAGTGATGGTGGGGCCAGGCATGAGAAACACCCTCCAGGGGCCCGGGCCAGGACCAGAGCAGTAAATTTCCCTGAGTCTCATGGCCCCATGCCCAGAGCCAGTGACTGCTACTCACTCTGGAGTTGGGCTAATGAACAAAACTGATCTGTGTGTCTTGTTGGAACTGGTAGTTACCACCTTGCTTTCTACTCTTGGCTTTCTTCTAGGGCTCTGCAGTTTGGGGTTCATGTTTCCTGGTTTTTGTTGTTTTATCTCTCTTATCATTTTTGTCCTGTTTACTGTCTTTCTGGGGTGTGTGGCCTCTGTGGTAGCGTCTGGCTAAGCCGCAGCCGTTCCTTCCGGTGCTTGAACTTAGCCTGCTCATGTAACTAAGTGATCTTTTAAAAGGGCCACCCAGTTGTCCATGGATTGTTTTTTTTTATATTTTTTTTTTATTTATTTCCGTATGTGTATGAATGTATTGTCTGCATGCAAGTCTGTGCACCCGTGACGTGCAACGCCATGGAGGTCAGAAGAGAGTGTCAGACTCCCCTGGAACTGAAGTTCTCCTGGAATTGGAGTTTCAGACGGTTCTCGGCCACCATGTGGGTGCTGGGGATAGAACCCAGGTCCTCTGCAAGAGCGGTCGGCACTCTTAACTGCTAGGCCATCTCTCCAGCCCGGATACGTGGTTTTATTGCCCCATTCTGGGCCTTTCCATTATCCTGTGGTTGCCTCTGCATGTACCTCCAGCACATGAACACATACATGAGCTGTGAGCCCTGTGTTGTGAGTTTGTGTATGCTTGCATGGAAACCCTGGCAGATCTGTTTCCAGTGACCTCTGTGGTTTCTAGATGAGAGAGGCCTGCACTTCCTCATCCCCAGATAGCAGAGCTGACACCGCAGATCATATGGAGCTTTCCTCGGATAGGAAAATCTGACCAGAGCTGAATAATTCCAGTCCCTACTGGCCTCTGGAATGTGGCCACCTCTACCTCACAGAGTTCTCCACGGCCACTACCTGTTACCAGGTCAAGAAAGCTAAGGGAGGAACAAGACTCTGGTGCCACCCAGAGGTAGCAGCCTACGGAAGGGAGGCTGGACTTGGTGCCTCTGGGGAGAGGAGACCTTCAGAACATTAGGAGCTCCAGAGAGTAAGAGCCCAGAATGGGGAGAACTTATCAGTCTGCTCTGAAGAAAGCTTGTGGTGTCAGTGATCTATAATCAGTGCCTCAAGTAGCTTTTAACCCTTTCTCCTCCTCCAGATCAGTTAAGATTCCTTTATTAGGCAGGTGTGTTTAACACACCTGAGCGCCAAGAAGACCCCCAATACAGGGAGGCAGAGGGTCTCTGTCTTCATTTTCTCTCCCTCCCCAAGCTAATCATTCTAACCTCCAAGGATTCCTCCCCTACTTGTGGAGAGGGCAAGCTGGTCTCTTTCCCTTCACCTGACTAGTTCTATAGAGTAGTCTACAGAGGCTGCTCCAGCTTCCCGATATTCTACCCTGGGATTCAAAGGGATGGAGCTTGTCCCTTCAGTATCCCAAGGGAAGTGACCACTGCAGTAGACATTGCACCTGAAGACCTGGGGCTCATGGGATGATGGATAAGATACCTGTGTATACAGCACATAACCTTTGACAGGGCATGCTCACATGCCTTGTTCCATTTCCTTTCCATGACAGTGTGAGGAAGGCCAGATAGTCAGGAGTTGCAGAAAAGTAGCTAAAACTGCCTTAAGCAAAAAAGAACAAACTTATGGGCATAACTAAGAAGGGTGTGGGCAAGTGTGACCTTGTTGATTCACTCTAGGTCCCCACAAGGTCCTGCAGAGTCTCCGTTTCCTGTGTTGGTTTCATAGCTCCTTCAAAGGTTACCGCCACGTGCCCTAGCTCTCAGCCTTAAACATGAGTATTTCTTTTCTAATTACCCAAGGAAAGTTCCGAAGCTAAGCATCCTGGGGTTTATTTACTCAAGTGCTTATCCCTGGCGCAATCACTGTGGCCAGGGGTATGGGCTTTAGTCCTTTGGTCAGGAAGGGCCCAAGGAAAGGAAAGGGGTGAGTAGCGCCCATAGAGAAGCAGGGAGGTTATCCTACAACATGAGAGCTCGTGCTCCTCGGAGCATGCTGTTTTCCACTCATCCGCAGGCATACATGGAGCTGTCAGTAAATACTTCCAAGAGGACAGGAGAAGACAGCTCCATTCTTACTTCCTGCTCTCAGGTTCTCCACAGTGGGTGGGAGCTGAGGCTCTCACCAGACAGCGCGAGGAGATGTAGAAGCACTCCACTTCAGCCCTTCCTCCTCATGTTCTTGTGAGCATTTTCAGAGCTCCAAACTTCCATGCTGAGGTGTAACCCAGGCTAGTCCTGGTGCCTGTGGCTGGCCACACCTCCATCCACAGCCTTTGATACTTTCTCTCCCTATCTCCACACGCCCTGTCTATTGCAGCGGACAAGGCAGTCTCTATGCAGCAGGGACTATGCTATCGGTCACTGGGGCCTGGCACCTGTACTCTACCTTTGGCACATCGGATCACTAAGCAGATATGCTGCTGCAGCCGTGTGGGCAAAGCCTGGGGCAACAAGTGTGAGAAATGCCCCCTGCCTGGGACAGGTAACCCCCGTCCTCATCCCAGCCCTGGCCATCGGGATACTCTCCATAGTCAATGGCCACTTCGCCAGCCCAGGTAGATCCCCTCAAGCCAGCAGACTCAGTCTACCTTGCCTATTCCAGTCCTCATCTGGTCTGGGACTCCCTCTTTGCTGTCACAATTGTGGTATCCCCTGAGAAAGGAAGCGGGGCCTGGCTTCATGCAGGAATGGCAGCGTCAGCTCATCCTCTGGCTGTCGGCTTTTCAGAGGCCTTCAGGGAAATCTGCCCTGCTGGCCATGGATACACCTACTCAAGTTCAGACATCCGCCTATCCGTGAGGAAAGCCGAGGAGGAGGAACTGGCTAGACCCTCAAATGAACAGGCACAGAAGAGCCCCCTGTCTGGGGCATTGGAGAGGCAGCCACTCCGGGCAGCTGCCACTGCCACCTGGCTTGAGGCTGGGACCATCCCTGACAAAGGTACTGGGCTGGAGGAGACGCCTGGGGAGTCTCATTTCTCTAAGATTATAGCATGTCAAGGAGGCCCGGGTATTTATTCTGGGTCTTTGGGTTCCCCCAGCTCAGGAACCTTCTCTCACATGACAGGAGTGCCTTTCTTGCTCCTCCCATTTGAGGTCGGGAAGTACTCACACCTAGAAGACTGGTTAAGGAAGTAGGATTTATCTGCAGCAGCCCCGCCTGGCTGGTATCTTCTGCATCCCCTGCCCAGCCATGCAGCTTCGAGCTGGTGCCCACTGCAAGCCTACATGGAGAGCTAGCAAGTGGATCCAGAGAGTCTGCAGGCTTTTACTTCCCTGCCCCAGCCTTAGGATCAAAACAATAACTCGAAGTGGGACTCAGGATGTACAGGGCCAGAAAAGAGCTTGTGTTTGTGATCTCTAGGGTGCTCTGGACAACCCTGAGGTCATTCTCAGGTCAGTGAGTGCAGGAGGCCAGGAAGGTAGGAAGGACCCAGCAAACTAGGTGAATGCCAGAATTGCTCTGGGACAGGGAAGTGAAGACAGAACGCAGTGTCCATGGATGCTGGACACTGGCCCATTTGGGAGCAATTCCTTCCCGTTCCCAGAACCTTTAGTCAGGCTCTCCTGGGCTGTAGCTAAAGGTGGTTGGGGTGGGGTTGGGGAGCATGAGCCACCCATGTGATCAGGGCCATGGGAGGGAGGAGGTATGTTAAAGGGCCAGTGGGACCTAGTGGGGTGGGGACTCATCATTGGACACCTTGAGGGAAAGCACTTGTAAACCTAGTCCTGGGCTTCTGGGGTGGTTGGTCCTACCAGGGTGAGTAATGGGCAGAGGTAGGTAAAAAGAGTCACATTCAGTGTGCCATCTACCCTGCTGGGGACGTGGTGAGGGGCACGTACTGCAAAGCAGCCAGGCTATGAGCGGAGGGCAGAAGGCCACTGCCTCTCCTCCCCAAGCTCATGTTGTCACCTTTCCTTTCCCAGGTGACTCTCAGACCACCCAGGTGAGTCCTGATAACCGGTAGTTGGGTGACATAGAATATGGCTTGGATCTCTGGGTATAGTCCCACAAGAGCATGGCATATACATATATATATATATATATATATATATATATATATATATATTCCCACATATATATTCCCACATATATATTTATATATTCCCACGAGAGCATGGCATATAGTCCAATCACAAAGTGAGGGAGTTCATTGTCCAGGGACCCCAGGTGACCTGTAAGCAAGTGAGGACAAATGCCCCAGCAGTGGCACAGCCACTGTGTGAGAATCCTCCCACTGAGGATGGTCAGACCCTTGAGGAAGGTGGAAGGGACTGTTCAGTTACTCCAAGTTTTCACTCAAGCTTGAGCACTATGTGTGAAACCTAGAGCTAGTTCTAGTTCCTTCTGAATCTTCCATTTCTGAGCTGGTTTAACATATGCCTCAAGGTCTTCCTCTCCCAGTGGCTCATGGGAAAGTGGCATGGCTATGAACAGCCTCGAACCATTTCACTGAGGAAAGGGCTTCTGGCTTCCTTCCCTGAGCCAAGATTTCCCTGTAAATCCAAGACCGAGCATCCTGGGGAGCCTTCCAGAGAGAGGATCTGCTTTCTCCTTCCTTCAGCAGTCCTTCAGCAGTCCTTCGCCAGTCTGCCGGTTCCTGCTCATCTCTTGCTGACCTGTTTTCGCATGCTGTCTCCAGCAGGCTTGCTTTCCTCCTTGGGAGCCGCACGCTGTCCTCTCAGACAAAGCTTCCCTTCTGTGTCCTCACACTCCAGCCTTGCCCCAGACCTCTCTAGCCTTCTATCCTGCGCTGCTGCCTAACTGCCTCTGTGCACAGCCATGGTGAGGGACACCACAAGTGGCCGTGGGTCCTGACTCCACCACACTGCCCTTGTTAATCTCTGGAGCATTTGTTACTCCATCTGTGACATGGGGATCATGACCTTGATACCCTAAGTGCTCGTTTTCCGCTGCGCCGCCGGTGCTGAGCTGGCACAGAACATAAATTTGACCACTACAACTTACTACCATAAGGAAGTCCAGCTGATTAGTTAAGACTGTGGCTGGGCCAGGCGTGGTGGCGCACGCCTTTAATCCTAGCACTTAGGAGGCAGAGGCAGGTGGATCTTTGTGAGTTCAAGGCCAGCCTGGTCTACAGAGTGAGTTCCAGGCCAGCTGGGGCTACAGGGAGACCCTGTCTTGAAATGACCAAAAAAAAAAAAAAAAGGCTGTGGCTGGAAAATGCCTAGCAGAAAACAAGGCATGTGGTAAAAGAGTTGGACATAAAGGGGCTAGGGTGGGTGTAGGGGAACTTCGTGTGACATAGGAGTGACAGAGGATGCCCCAGGTGACTTTCATTTCTGTGCAGGTCCCGACCAGTGTTACCCTCCTACCTGCCTGGGTTCCAGGTAAGTTCCTCCTTCTAGAAGCTCTCAAGCTGCAGAGAAGGGAAGTAAAGAGAGGCTTTGGGGGGCTGGAGAGATGGCTCAGCAGTTAAGAGCGCCGACTGCTCTTGCAGAGGCCCCAGGTTCGATTCCCAGCACCTACATGGTGGCTGAGAACCATCTTTAGTTCCAGGGGAATCCGATGCCCTCTTCTGACCTCCACGGGGTGGAGCCTACTCACATGCAGACAGTACACTCATACACATAAAAAATAAATTAATTAATTAAAAAAAAAGAGAGAGAAGCTTTGGTTCCGTCGTGGAGTGGCTATCCATGAGTATTCCATGGGGTTCACATTAGAGGTGGTGAGCGGCATAGCACATGAGCACTCTTTCCGGGAACTCAAAGCCCTTAAGGGGCTGTGAGGTTAGTGAGAGATCCCATGATGCTTTGCAAACATTTTCCTAACCACCAAACTCTTTCTTAATCCCATTATGCCACTCAGCACGTAAATCGGGCCAAAAAGGAGGAACTAGCTGAAGTAGCTATTTGGCTGGGCCCCAGAGCTCTTTCCTCTAGGGTCCTCATCTTACCTCCTGACACTGAGTTGCCTCTCTCCAGAGCTGGGTTCGGGCCCTGGGAGCTGAGCTTTAGCCTCCCCTGCTGTGGTATGGACATGACACTTGTTCTGCTGCCTCCCACAGCAATCAGGTGCTGATATTTGTAGCAAAGTTCTGTAAACTGCAAGACGTTTTACAGATAAAGAGAATGCTGAATTGGATGTTGGGAGTCTGGGTTGCAGTTCTGCCCCTCCCCAAGCAGCTGGTCTTGGAAAAGCGGCTGTCTCTGTGTTCCTTGGGCTCCTTTCCTGTGAAGGGGAGGAAACCAGTTAACAGTCAGGATTCCCTCTGTAGAGTCAGGTTTCAGGAGAGAGGGGCTTGGGTAGGTGGGGGGGAGGGGGGAGCTAGACTCTGTTTCTGGTTCTCGGGAGTCTGAACATGAAGGAGGGTAGATGAACCATTGATATTCAAGGGGCCCCGCTTGCTCCCCTCTGTCCTCTGCAGAGGATGTCATCAGAAGACCAACACCATCACTGGCTGGACAAGGGACTGCACATATTCCAGAAGAACCAGTGGTTCCCTCCCCTGATGTGCTGGTGACCTCCAGCCCTCCAGGTAGCTACAGCAGACCTTGGAGGCTCTTTGTCTCCACCTCTGGGACATGTGCCTGCCCAGAGCCAACTCCAGGGCAGGGCTGTGAGCAGAATCACTCCCTTGCCTCTCCAACCAGAAAATGTCTTCAAAGGACTCTGACTAGGCTGTGCCCACGGCTTCTTCTTTGAGCACAGTGTCATCCTTGTGAAAATGAGCCCCATCTGGGAACTAAAGTCCTTTCCAGGAAAGGTTTTACTCAGAGGACTCCACAGAGGCCAGGGATCTTTCTGGAGAATCCAGGGGGAGGGGGGCCTCTTGAGGAAGGAGAACTCGTGGAGGGGGAGGCAGCTCTTCTAGGTTGTTTACCTTGAGTCAGCGAGCCATGGCAGTGGCAGCTGCCTGCTCATGGGGAGGGCTGTTTTCGGGAAGGAACAGAGTTCTGTTACACAAGGTTGTTGAAGTGTCTGAGAGCCTGTATCCGCCTCACTCCAGTCAGCTACGGTGATGAGGGGTGTGTGGGTGATCCCTGGCAAACCACCCGACTGTGGAATGTGCTCTCCACAGAGGCTCATTGACTGCAGACTTGCTTCAAGGGAAGGAAGGCTAGGCATTGTGGCGCTGTCACAGCTGCTCCCTGTGTGCATGTGTGCCCTCCTGCCTGCCCTCTCCAGGGGTCTGCTGTGCTCTTAGCCAGAGAGTTACCTTGAGTAGGAGTTGAGGGTTGGGGGAAGGGTGCGGTGTCTGGATTTCCTCCAGTAAAAGGAGAATGCCTGCAGCTGCTGGAGAGAAGGAGCTGGGATGGGGCTTAGCCCTGCCAGGGTCCCTACTGGCCTCCTAGAGTTCAGAGTAAAGCCCCCTTGGACTCCAGGGAGCATACCCTTCCCAGCAGGTGTGATGGACTGGGCAAAGGGGCTTAACTAGGAAGTGCTTTGAATGTTCCTGGGGAAGCCAGGCTGGGGGCTGGTGGCAGCCCTCTGCCATATGCAAACAGATACCACCAGCGGCCTCAGCTTTTTGACTGATTCCCCATTCTGCCCTGCCATTTTCCAACTTTGCCCCCTGAGTGAACATTTAGAACCTGGCTGGGGTCTGAGCGGAGTTCCCATGTGGACACAAACTTGGAACCAGGCTAGAGAGAGTTACCTTGCCAGTGTGGGCATTAAGTTTAGTGAAATTTAGTAAGTACTGTGTGAAGCTCCTCTGTGCACCAACCCAGGATACTTCGAATCCATTCTGTTGAGGCATCTGGGTTTTCTTATGGTGGTGGGGTCAAGTAGGGATCCCTGGGTATGCGGGACTTAGGCTAAGATCTCAGAGAAGGCACAGGCTGAAAGCATTATTTATTCACTTATTGGTTTGTTGATTGAGTGATTGATTGATTCATCTATCTATCCATCCATTCATCATACTCTCAGTGTCAGGTACTTCTCCAGTGTTGGACATAGAATACGGTTTTTTCAATCTGTGGACCTATTCGCCAGATCTGTCTGCTGGGTGGTATTGGTTCTGTGGGTGAGAGCTGTGCCCTTGTTTAGGATGAGAATGAGGGAATCTGGCTTACTAGTGTTGGCCAGGAGAATGCACGCATGTAAACTCCAGCCTGAGTGGGGCTCAGAGGCCAGGCAGGGTCCATGAATCTTACATAAGATCATGTTATACATTGATATAGGAGGACCTAGCAAAGGAGGGCAGACTTCTGGTGGTCTTCTGAGGCCCTGATCCTGTCCCCCCCATATTCCCCCAGTGCCTTCCTTTACCCTCCATCCTGCTATAACTTCTGCTTGTTCTATCTCCATAGGCTTTGATCGATGTTCTGCTGGAGCTGCCAACATCTGTGGCCCTGGGACCTGTGTGAACCTCCCAGATGGATACAAATGTGTCTGTGGCCCTGGTTACAGGCTGCACCCCAGCCAGGCCTACTGCACTGGTATTCACTTGTGCCTACTAAGTGGTAGGACAAATGGAAGCAGGGTGTGGAGACTGAGCCAAGAGTCCAGGCTAAAGTTAGGCCTAAGCAGTGAGCTATAGCTGATGATGAGTTTGGGAGAGTAGCCATTATGGACGCAGTTAACTTGATGTTAAGTTAGGATAAGACCCAGCTATGAGTCCCACCTGTGAGCCTCCAGACTCTAGGAGAGAGGGTCCCCAGCCACCACCTAGAATCTCTTCACTCTGAGCTCAGCCTAGTTATCTAAACTGACCCTGCTTGCAGAGGCGGATCCAAGTCTCTATCAGGACTGTCCCTTGGGGACATGTTTAGAGTCAAAATAAATCATCAGGTGTGAGCATCATTCCCCACCCCTGCAGTGTTTTTGTGTAAAGGAGAAACATCCACTGTGGTCTTGAAAGGGGCAGCTGGGGGCAGAGGACAAGAGGCAGGGAGGAGGCACTAGTCACCACCCCAGACCCCGAGGACCCAAGCGGGCCCAGTGGGCTATCCTGTAGCTTTCAGGCTTGGAGACTTTCATCTCCGGCTCTGCCTTCTCTCCTCCTCACCCTTTCCATGCCACACAGTACCCTCCCCTAGTGCGGGCTGGCAGGTGCCCAGAGAAAAGGGCACAGCGGCCTCCCTGACCTCCCCTCTTTCCCTCTGGTCAGATGACAATGAGTGCCTGAGGGATCCCTGTGCAGGAAGAGGACGCTGTGTCAACAGTGTGGGCTCCTACTCCTGTTTCTGCTACCCTGGCTACACACTGGCCACCTCAGGGGCCACACAGGAGTGCCAAGGTAAGCAACATCTGCCTTAGTCCTGGAGTGAGCCAGGCTTTACAGTGGGGTTGGACAAAGAGCTAGAAGGTCACACCCCTCAAGCACAGTGTTGCCATGTGGGGAGTACCAGAGCCATGAGAAAGGAGACAGGACTCTGGCCTCGACCTGGGAGGGAGATGAGGCCATAAGGAGGAAGTGGAATCCAGAAAGCAGTAATGTTTGCAAAGGCCTCACCAAATCGTGGCCAGAGCCAGGAAGAGGTCAGAGACTTGGCAGATCGTGCAGATCAAAAGGCAAGGCTCTAGACTCTGGGTAACAAAGAGCTGCTCTTCTTTGGGGGAAGAGGGTGGTCCTTGAGGATGGGAGTTTGGACCCTTGGCAGACTGGAGGATGGATGTGCCTTTGGGAAAGAGCTCTAGTGTCTAGAGCTTGGACAGACCTGCAGGCTTTGGCCTTCTCTGGCCGCAGTTAGGGAACCCATGGTAAATGGCTTTTGATACAAGCCCTTTATTCTATTTATTTATTTATTTATTTATTTATTGGTCTTTTTGAGACAGGGTCTCCCTGTAGCTCTGGCTGTCCTGGAACTCACTCTGTAGTCCAGGCTGGCCTCGAACTCACAGAGATCCGAGAGCCTCTGCCTCCCAAGTGCTAGGATTAAAGGCATGCGCCACCACGCCCGGCTTGATACAAGCCCTTTAATAATATGGAATGCTCTGGCACATTTTTATGAATGAGTTAAACAGAGAAACAAAGAAGCACCTTCCAAGCAGTGTCTTAAAATTCAGAAGCAATTGGGAAGTTTTCACTTTGACATTGACACTTGCCTGTTCTTGGGGCTCACGTTTCTTCTGCTGGCTATCATCATAGCCCCCCTGCCCCAGGGTGGCCAAGGATCAGTATGTCTCTTATTTTCAGGTGCCTCAGCATCTGATTCCAAGGATCTGGTTTACAGAACCCAAAGACATCCAAAGCCTCTCACTTCATTATTTGGGGAAGTAAAGTAAAGAAGATAGACAGCCCAAGTCCATAAAAGCCTGAGGGAGCGCTCCAGCATGGAGTGAAAGGTCCCAGGCCCTGCATGAAGCTCTGAAAGACACTGAAATCAATGAGCAAGAACAAAGACACGATGGGGTCCAGACAAGCAAATGACTGTAGGAGAGAATTTAGGTGGTTTCCCTGAGGGGGGCTTGAGCTAGGGAAGAATAATAATAGTAGCTACCATTTAATGAACATTTCTACTCAGCCCTACCCTAAGCACTTACATACAGGGTGTCAGGCACCACGGGAAAGCGTGAGCGGGACTGGAGGAGCAGAAGGTATTCTGGGCAAAGAGAACAAGAATTCTAGCCAGAGTCATGAACAGGCCTGGCATGTCCTTGAAATAATAATGAAGTCAGGGTGACTAGATGTGGGCTTGGTGGTGGAAGTGGTAGGAGTTGAGGCCAATCTGCAAAGTGCCAAGTTAAAGTACTTAGCCACTGTCCAGTGGGCAGTGGCAACCAGGAGAGTTTGTTAAGGGTGGATGATTCAGTCAGTTGGCTGTCAGGGAGAGGTGCTGACAGCAGGGCTCAGAGCAGGTGGCAGAGCCAGGAGAAAGGCAGGGAACAGGGGTCTGCACCCTTCAGCAACTGGTCAGGTGTGGGGAGCAGAGGCACTGCTCTGCGCAGGCCTGCCTGGGAGCTGGCCCTGGACAAGCTGTGGCTCTTCTGGGGATGGTATTGCCAGGACTGGCCCAGACAAGGGGTTCTGTTCTGTGCCAGCCTGGGTGTCCAGATGTCTCTGCCAGCCCTGACAGCTGCAGGAAGGGGAGGATCCTGAGGTTAGCCAAAGTGCTTCTGCCAGTGGGGCTTGGCTGCCACTTGAAGGGCCCTAATCCAACATGGCTTCCACTTCCTAAATTTGTCAGTCTCATATAGTGCTGTCTCATTATTTCAGTGTTTTAACATTGATTTGTATTTATGAATTAATTTATTATAAACCATTATAGGTTTTAAGTTAACTTAAATAGACATTTTTAAGTTAACTTAAATAGACATTTTAAGTTAACTTAAATAGACATAATTGCTATAAATTACTTAAATATTAAGGATTAAGTGAGGGCTCAAACACTACCTACATTCTAATAAGCATGAGCATCTCTCCGTGCTTTGGCCTTTGGGTTTTCCTCATCTGTGAATTGCTTGGTCCTGTCTTTTGCTCGTTTTCTAAGTGTGGTTGCTGATTTTTCTTGTGGCTTTTTAGAAGTGCCTTGTATATTCTGTTAAACTTTTATTATTTTGTGTGTGAGAGGGTATGTGCATGCAAGGGTCCTTGTGTAGAGATCACAGGACAACTTGCTGGAGTCAGTTATCTTCTTCTGCCACGTGGGACTGAACTCAGGTTATCAGGCTTATCAGTAAGTGCCTTTAGACACTGAACCATATCACTAGTCCCTGTATATTCTAGATGGTTGGCTGGGTTTAGATACTGTAGTATCTGGATACTATAGTGTTTTGTGTTTTTGTCCTCTGTCCACTAACTTATCCTTTATGTCCTTCTTTGAACAGTAATCCTTAATTTTAATTCAAGGAAATTAATCCTTTTATTCATTTAAAACATTTTAATTAAATTATTATTATTATTATTTGTATCATGTATGTTTGTGGGTATATATGCACCATACCACATGTGTAGAGGTCAGAGGACAACTTTGTGGTCTCGGTCGTGTCCTTCCATCTTTATGTAGATCCTGGTAATTACACTTAGGTTGCTAGGCTTGCGTGGCAAGTGCTGAGCCATCTCACCAGCCCTCCTTTTGGCTTTATTTCTAATGCTTTGGGGTTTTATTTAGGAAGTCCTTCCCTTAAGTCACAAAGATAACTTACTTTTTTTTTTTTTTTTTTGGTGTTTTTGAGACAGTGTCTCCCTGTAGCCCCAGCTGGCCTGGAACTCACACTGTAGAATAGGCTGGCCTTGAACTCACAAAGATCCACCTGCCTCTGCCTCCCGAGTGCTGGGATTAAAGGCGTGTACTACCATGCTCAGTGATAACCTACATTTTTATTGAGTTATAACTTTACATTTTACAGGATGCTTTAACTGGGGTCCATCTTTGTACAGGTCTTAAGAACTTTTTAAAAAAAGTTCTCCATTTCCGTTTTTGTCTATATACCAGGCTTCCCAGCACCATCTGTTTATTGGGCTGTGGTCCTGGCCTCTCATTTTTTCAAGCTTCCAACATGGCTCTGGCTATATGAGTTCCTTCCATTTTCTTTTCCATTAGCATTAGAATTTCCCAAAGTGAGGATGGCTGTTTCTGAATTGCTGGAGAGTTGTCATGCGGGTTCCTGGGTCTGCCCTGTACTGAGGGTCAGAATCTCCAGCTGGGGACTAAGGAGTATGCATGTGACAGCTCTGCCAGAGACTCCACTGTGAGCTGAAGTGTTTTGAAGGATTGCTCAAATGGAAGTACATTGGGTTCTATGGGGTAGGTTTAATGCCCGAACAGTAACAGCAAACATTTCCTCAGTACTTACTACAGCTAGGCAGGCACTGTGCTAAGCTCTTCACCTGGAGTATCTTGTTCAATCTGTGAAGTATTTGAACCCATGCTAGAGAGGGGCAGAGATAAGGCCTTGATGACTTCAGTGGTGGAGATAGAGAGGGGCCATAGCATTCATATCTGGGACACTGAGCTGCTGCTTGAACTGGGAGTAGGAATCTGCTGGTCATCAAAGAAGGGAAAGACACTCCCAGCAGAGGCATGCATGTGAAGAGACTTGGAGGCTGGACTCATGGAAATCTACAACAGCTACAGTTATAGCAAGGAGTGTGGGCAAATGAGCAAACATGTCAGGGCTGGACCAGGTTTGTGAGCCAGACTGCAAGTAGGTCTAGAGCATCCCGTGGTAGGGGATGAAACAGAAGAATGGCCTGAGAGAGACTGGGCTGTCCACTATCATGGGGTGTCAGAGTACTTTGGACAGTGACACAAACTACATCCTGCAGATCTTTGACTGCCTAAAATACTCAAATATTCTCCCTTCTCTGTGTGTGTCTCTCTGTGTCTCTGTCTGTCTGTCTGTCTGTCTCTCTCTCTCTCTCTCTCACACACACACACACACACACACACACACACACACACACACACACTTTTAAGAAGGTCCTTCAGAGAATCCTAGTAGTAGACCCAGCATCTTCTCTACTAGGTTGGAACAGGGAGAAGCTTTATTGGCCTCCTCAGATCATCCCCATACCTGACCTCAAGACCAGGCCCTACATCAGGAGGATAGCTTCAAGGGCTTCCCTGGGCACCAGAAATAGTCCTCCTGAGAGGAAAGGACTCAGGGGACAGCATGTGTGAGCAGTCTCAGAGCTGTCCTGGAGACACCTTCAGCCAATCCCAGCTGCAGCAAGCATGCTTTCCTTGCCTGGACCTCAGCCTGGCAGCCCTCTTCAGAGCCTCTGGAAAGGATGCCTAAGACCCCCTTCAGTTCTGGCTTTGACTCAGGATTGTTCTGTGTGTTTGCAGATGTAGATGAGTGTGAGCAACCCGGGGTGTGCAATGGCGGGCGGTGCAGCAACACTGAGGGCTCATACCACTGCGAGTGTGATCGGGGCTACATCATGGTCAGGAAAGGACACTGCCAAGGTAAGGAGTGGGGATCATGGGTTTGACTGCTCCCCCCACACTGCCTACCACCAGCTCCCCTTCTAGCTGTCTGCTGTGCTGCTGAGCCCGTCCCCAAGGACAGAGGCATGTCTAAGAACTCCTGAGCCCTTCTGTTCCCTTGCTGATATGTTGGCGTCCTGTGCCCCCCCATAACAGGAAAATACAAATCTACTTGACAGCTCAGAAGCATCTTCGTATACCTCTACCCTATTGCCTTGAAAAGTGTGATATGTTGGCGTCCTGTGCCCCCCCATAACAGGAAAATACAAATCTACTTGACAGCTCAGAAGCATCTTCGTATACCTCTACCCTATTGCCTTGAAAAGTGTGATATGTTGGCGTCCTGTGCCCCCCCATAACAGGAAAATACAAATCTACTTGACAGCTCAGAAGCATCTTCGTATACCTCTACCCTATTGCCTTGAAAAGTGTGCACTCCCTGTGTAGTAGAGAAAGAGTTGGTCTCTCTGAGAACTTTAGTCTTGCTAAAGCTTGTTGGACCATGAGTTCCTGAGGCATAGACCATATCCTTAGACAACCCGTGCGTAGTCAGCCAACAAATGATAGCTGATGAATGAATGAATGAAGAATAAATGAATGAATCCAAAATCCTTCTTCTTTTTCCAAACATAGCCCAAAGATGCCTAGGACATTGCTGGCTAGTCTCCTCACAGACCAGCTTGGGCCTTCCACTAACCTATCAGCTCTGAAAACCTTCTGGAAGCCATTCATTCATTCATTCATTCATCAGCTATCATTTGTTGGGTGACTACATGTCCTAGGAGATCTATGTAAAGGGGAAATACAGCTATATGTATAGGACAAATTGTCTTCACACACACACACACACACACACACACACACACTTTTAAGAGGGACAAAGTGTCTTCACTCCCAAAGTGTCACCTTCTCTCAGTGCCCCCCTCCTTATAACTCAGGCCTATGTATGATCAAAGCTGGAACCCACTTCCCTTGTCCTCATAGATCAACAGGGTCAAGACAACCTGGCATTTCCAGGAGAATGCAGAGTGAAGGTGCCACTTGATAGGTACCTTCTACTGCCAGCTGGCTGTGCTGTTTGGTGGATAACCTCATTAGGCAGCACAACATTATGTGTTCAACATTAGGACTTACTACAAAGAAAAGCAAAACTAAAGGAAATGAAACAGGCTAATACCAGAACATTTAAAGTATCAGATTTATACTAAGCAGTCTGTGTTAAGGGCACAGGCTCTGGTGTAGCCAGGCCTGGCTTTAGCTGATGTCTCATGTTGGGAAATGGAAGCCATCCTGCTCCTCTCAGAGGACTGAATACACTAATGTACACAAGGTGGTTAGCACCATCTCGGGCACAGAAGTATGAGGAAACAGCACTGTGAGGGCCCTCTGCTTTTCGTATCTAGATTTCTCCACATCCTTGCCCTGCTTTGGATAGTTCTGTCCCATCCAGAAGAAAGGTTCTAGACAGATACCTCATTTGGGAGGTCAGGCTGAGTGCCTGTCTCGAGCAGACAGACACTCTGGGACTGTTGAAAGAAAGAATGATGTAGTTGGTATACTTCTCCAGGTTTCCATCAGTAACCACAGACCCAGCCCATCATCCTGGGAACCCAGTCAATTTCCTCTCCCTTTCTTCTTTCTCCAATGAAGAAAGCTAAAGTTTCTGGTGAGAGACTATGAGGTCTGGACAGTGGCCCATGCCACTGTCCCAGTGGCCTTTCTGTCATACCAGGACTCTGGGTTCCCATGGACAGGGAGCAGATTCTCCTGAACACTGATAGGGCCTTAGCTGTCCCCCACTCTCACATAAGGTCCCCTGAATTTCTGGCCCCTGCCTCCATCCCCACCTTATACTGAGACAAGTGCTCTCATAGCTGGTCATGCAGAGATTGATCCCTGAGATACTTAGGGATCCTCCCAGCAGACTCTCAAGCTGGTCCCAGGTGTGACAATTTCCATGAGTCCCTTTAGCAGTCTCTTCAGCAGTTTTGAAACAAGAGGATAATGAGTATTGATTCCATCTTTTTGGTCAGCAGACATTTGTTGAGGGCCAGCTGTGTACCAGCCATGGGCCGGAATTACAGCAATAAATAGTCCCTGCACCAAGCAGAGTACTGAAACCTACCAAAACCT
The DNA here is from genome assembly GCA_009823505.1 of Rhizomys pruinosus. NCBI lineage: Eukaryota > Metazoa > Chordata > Mammalia > Rodentia > Spalacidae > Rhizomys > Rhizomys pruinosus. The sequence goes on from VZQC01008909.1 coordinate 274,535, forward strand.
ACCACAGACCTATATTATAATCCAAACCCTTAGAAAACAAGAAAAAAATCCAAACCCTTGACTAGGCAGAAAAATCTCCACTTGGTGACAGACTCCAGTTCAGCTACCAAGTGTCAAATGGAATAGCCTCAGATTACCTAGTGATGGAATCCACTCCATCCAGAATTTTCTTCTAGCTCCTTTGATTGGCTTGGCTAATAGCTCAATTCTACCCACTCCCACTTAGGAGAGGTCTTCTCTAGCTCAGGTGGAGACTAAGGGGCTGCTCTTGTCTTCTGACGTCTTTTACAAATGATCATCTCTGTCACTAGCTGGGGCTCTGATCCAAGAAGGATATTCAGAGTAGCATGGCGGATTGGACTAGGTTATGCTACATTAACAAACAACCCCAACTTTAGTTATTAGAGAACACAGTCAAGCTTATGTCTCTCAATGCTATGTTATCCACCATGGACCAGCCTGGGGCTCTGTCTCATGCTTCCTTGCTTCATAGTAGGTTAAAGATAGAGCCAATCTCTGGACTATGCCCAGTCTCTGGAAGAAAGGACATTCTAGAGGGTTGCACACATGAAGTGCTTTGGTCTATGAACCACACACGTCGTAGCCACTCACACATCAGTGTCATCTCTTATCTCTTGGTGCCGCCTAATCACAAGTGACCAGGAGGCAAAAATATATCATGCTATATATCATGCTCCAAAAACGAAGAGGTAGCCAAGTCTATAAGCATTAATGACTGAGATGTTTCCTGAAGGCCCACCGCTCAGTACAGCATGCACCTTCAGCAAATGTTCCTGACATACTAAATGTAGGACAGACTTCAGGGTCCTTTCCTCTTGGCAAAGCAATCTTTCTCTTTGCCAAGTACCTGAAACAGGGCTCTAAAACCTGCATTAAAAAAATCAGCATGGCTGGGGCTGGAGAGATGGCTCAGCAGTTAAGAGCGCCAACTGCTCTTGCAGAGGACCCAGGTTCGACTCCCAGCACCCACATGGCAGCTAAGAACTGTCTTCAACTCCAGTTCCAGGGGAGTCTGATGCCCTCTTCTGACCTCTACAGCATTGCACGACATGGGCGCACCAACCTACATGCAGACAGTACACTCATACACATAAAAAAAAATAATAAGCCAGGCGTGGTGGCACATGCCTTTAATCCTAGCACTTGGGAGGCAGAGGCAGGTGGATCTTTGTGAGTTCAAGGCCAGCCTGGTCTACAAAGCAAGTTCTGGGACAGCTGGGGCTACAGGGAGACCCTGTCTCAAAAAAGACCAAAATAATAATAACAATAATAAATAAATTTAAAAAAATCAGCATGGCATTAAAAGTATCCTTGCCTTAATTTCTTTAATTGTTTTTATTTCCAAAGTCACATGGCCTTGAAAGAAGGATCATTTCCCCTTCTCAGTGGTTTTATCCATTTTCCTTTGGGTGCCTCAGCCAGGAGTATCTCCTGGGGCCAAAGTTGGAGATCCTGGATCCTTTGTTCTCCATTTGTCTTTATACCACAGAATAGTTCAGCTCAGTGCTGCCACAACCCATGTAGGGGTCTGTGGTTGCCCTCTTTCCAGAGATGAGCCTTGTTATCTAAGATGTAGGCATCCTTGTAGATATTCACCCGATAGTCACCTGTCCTGAGATGTGTTCTCCACTTCTGGAGCTTCACGGACAAGCCTTGGGCTGGAGAAGTCTAAGTCCCCTGGGACAGACAGCTTTGATAGGTCCTGACTTCTGCAGACTGAACAACCTTTCTTCCTCTTTCCCATCCACCTGGAGGTCCCTGCCCTTCTCTGTCATTTTGCCTAAAGCTTGTGTTCTGTTCCTTGGCCTGAGTTCTTCACTGCTGGCTGGGTGCTGAGTGGATGTGCCTTCTGTGTAGCAGGGTCTCTAGTCTTCACAGTCTGGTTGGTTCTCTCCCGGGTAGTAAATCCTCCTGTCTCCTTTGGAGCTTAGCCAGTCTGATGATCAGCTTTGAGGCCATGGAAGCACAGTGTTTTCAGGTGGTTCTGGCCCAGAGCTCAGTCCCTGTGGTATGGCCTCCCTACCCCAGCTCAGGTTCCCTGGGTACCCTAGACGATGGACTGCCCAGTAGGCAAGTCTCTGATAAAGAACCCCACACTCAGCTCCTGGTGGAAAGGCTTCCCTCCTCCTCTGTGCTGCCACTTTTCTTCCCAGGTCCCCTCTCCCCCTGCCCGCCTTGCCAGTGCCCAGACTCATTCTTGATGCCTGAGGTTCCTGGACCTCAGGAATGAGTGCTGAGACCACTGTCTTCTTGGCTAGAATAAAGGCAGCCTTTATTTATGTCCAATTGGAGTAATGGCCTCCGCTTGTAAAGGATTAGGCATTCACCAGCAGAGCTATGAAGGCCTTCTCAAGCAGTCCAGTCCACAACAGAGAGCTCTCTGACTTCGCACAGCTAACAGCAACCACAGCTCACTGCATCCACCTGGAAGATCTCTCCATTTTTATGTTCCTTCATTTCTCTTTGCTTCAGGACAATGAGAAGGAGGTGGGGTTGGGAACACAGGGAAACTCATTTTTTCCTAGTGTTCTTCTCTACAAAAACTGACATCCCTTTCCCCAAACAAGGGCAGGGTCAAGGGTTTATAGTCACAGAGCTGCCTGTGGGTTGCAGTTCTCAGAGATGACCAAGGGAGGGGCTGTTGTTTTACAGATATCAACGAATGCCGTCACCCTGGCACCTGCCCCGATGGGAGATGCGTCAACTCCCCTGGCTCTTACGCTTGTCTGGCCTGTGAGGAGGGCTACAGGGGTCAGAGCGGGAGCTGTGTAGGTGAGGGCTGCTTGCCAAGACACTAAGAGGGCCATTCAGCCTTGGAATGACTGGCTGAGCCCCCACACAGGGAGGGGAAGAGGTGGGCAGAGGGAAAATAGGGAAGTGGCTCGAAAGGTATTGTCCGCACCATCCCATTGGGTTCCCACATGATTCTAGGCGTGACATGGGTTTTCTTCAGCTATGGGTCTCTGCCCTCTGAATCAGCTAGGGTGGGGGCCTCTTCTGCTCCCTGGCCACATCCGTTCTGGAGCTCCAGCCCAAAGTCCCAGAAGCTTTGTGGTTGGCTCCTGTGGAGTGGAGTGAGAGGCCTTGGGGTCTTAGGCTGAAGCTGAATATGATGAGAACCAGCCACCAGGCCCTCTGCTCTTCTATACGACAGCACTGCCACACAGTGCCACTCACTGCATAGGGGTCTCAATTCTTGTTCCCAAGACAGCTGTGTGCCAATGGGAAGAGGAGTGCTCTTTACTCCCAGCCCCCGCAGGAAGGAGGGCCAAGGGCTCTGCTGTTAGGAGGGACTGTGTTTTGAATAGATGCTTTGAGGCTCTGGAGAGGGCAGATGGTTCCCAGGCCCTCAAGATGTCCACAGCCACCCAGGCATGGTCTGGCTTCTCTCCACATTGCCCACCCACATATTGAAGCTGGTTGTTGGGCTGGGCACATGGGCTGTTGGGTGGCAGGTAAGAGATTAGCGAGGATAAAACACCCAAAAGGGTGGGAGTCAGAGGTCTTGGACGCCTCATGTGTAGTGTCCTCAGGTAGCCTCCTCTTCCAGGACTATCTGTCTTACTATAGGAGGCTAAGGAGAACTCGGGGGAAAGACGCTGCTCTGCCTAGGTGGAATAAGGAGCACAGCTTCATGGCTCTCCCAGGGCGGCCTACAGCTCCTCCAAAGGCTTGTTTCATGGACTCATAATTAAGGTGTTCTCAGCTTGCCAGAGTGGAATACTGCAAGAAGAACAAGAGGCCAGTGGATCATCTTGGACTTCTATCCACAGATGTGAATGAGTGTCTGACCCCTGGGGTCTGTGCCCATGGATGGTGCATCAACCTGGAAGGCTCCTTTAAATGCTCTTGTGAAAAGGGCTACGAGGTCACCCCAGACAAGAAGGGCTGCCAAGGTATAACAATGTAGATCCCTTCCTCCATAGGCAAATCCAGTCCACAGCATCTTTTCCCTCTGCACACCACCCGTTGCTGTGACCCTGCACCAGCCTACCAGGCCCAGCACATCCCTGCCAGCATCTGTCCTTTCTACCCTCTCCATGCACCTATCAATCAGACTCTGGCTGTCCTGGTATGCCGTCCCCTCAGAATCCTATACAGAATTCAATTACTTGTTTCAGATGTGGACGAGTGTGCCAGCCGGGCCTCGTGCCCCACAGGCCTCTGTCTCAACACTGAGGGCTCCTTCACCTGCTCACCCTGTCAGAGTGGGTACTGGGTGAATGAAGATGGCACTGCCTGTGAAGGTAACATCGGAGAGAAGGTGACGGAGGGACAGAATATGGGCCTTCTTGCCTCTCAAAGAATATCTGTTTAACTGGCTGTAGTGGTGTACACCATTAATCCCAGTACTCAGGGCAGAGACAGGTGGATCTCTGTGAGATTGAGGCCATCTAAACATTTATGTAGCTACATAGCAAGTTCTAGGCCAACTTGTGGCTGAAGGGAGATCCTGTCTCAAAAAAAAAAAGTTCATAGAGACAAGAGGGAAGCTGAAGCTGGCCATAGTGGCCCATACTCATAATCTCAGCACTAGGAAGGAGAAGGTAGGAGGATCAGGAGTTCAAGACCAGCCTGAGCTACACAGTAGGTTCAAGTTTAGCCCAACCTATAAGACACTCTGTCTCAAAAGAAGGAAGCTAGGGGTAAAGTTGGGGTTTTCTAGGAAGGAAATGTGGGGCATATCTTTCCCTAGAGGCCCAGAGTATCCTCCAAGTTCACAACAGGGGAAGGGGTGTGGTAAGAGCTGAGGGAAGGCCTCACTGGCTAGGGAGGTCTGCCCTCCTGGATCCATGGCTACAGTTGTCTTTCTGCCCAGACCTAGATGAGTGTGCTTTCCCCGGGGTCTGCAGCACAGGAGTCTGTACCAACACCGTGGGCTCCTTCTCCTGCCAGGATTGTGATGCGGGCTATAGGCCCAGCCCTCTGGAAAACACCTGCGAAGGTAAGAGACCTCTCCCCAGAGGGGAGCGCACAGATGGGATTAGGAGACCAACCGAGCATTTACAAAAAGGAACCTAGGACAGCAGGCTCTAGACACATATTCTCATCTCTTCCCCAAAAAAAATCAGAAAAGTAGCTAGAGACTTGGGTCTCAGGGCCATTGAGCCCCTGGTCCACAGGCTATGGAGGGTCTCAGCAGCACTGGGGAACATTGCTCAGTAGGTGGCTTCCTGGCCCTGGTGCCTTGCAGCAGTAGTTTGGGGGGGCACTGACCTGAGCTAGGCCATCCAAAGACCAACCATAAAAATAAAATTTCAGGCCAGGCATGGTGGCACAAGCCTTTAATCCCAGCACTCAGGAGGCAGAGGCAGGTGGATCTCTGTGAGTTCAAGGCCAGCCCGGTCTACATAGTGAGTTCCAGGACAGCTGGGGCTACAGGGAGACCCTGTCTCAAAAAGACAAAAAAAAAGTCAAATTTCAGCCCATGTCACGGTACATGCGTACAAGTTTAGCACTCAGGAGGCTGAGGCAGAAGAAAGGAAAGTCCAAGGGTAGGCTTGGATACTTAGCAAGACCCTGTTTCAAAGAAAGAAAGAGAGAAAGAGAATGAGAGAGAAAGAAAGGAGAAAGAGAGAAAGAAAAAGAGAGAAAGAAAGAAAAGAAAGAAAGAAAGAGAGAGAGAGAGGGAAAGAAAAGAGAAGAAAAGAAAAAAAAAAAACAGCAAAGACAAGCCAGATGTAATTACTTAGGCTTATGATCCTAGCACTTGGGAGGTGGGGGCAGGTGGATTAGGAGTTCAAAGTCATTCTTACTAGCTAGCAAGTTCAAGGCAAGGCCAATGTGAACTACATGAGACTCTGTCTCAAAACAAACACATAAACAAATGGAGTTATTATTACATTCCCAGGTTCCCTATGTGCTTCTCTGGTTTATTTCTTGTTTGTTTTCCCGTTGCTTCTTGTAGTTGGAGCTGATTCCTCCCAGGACGTTGGTTTCTGTGGGCGGCCTATTGGGTAGGGGAGGGGCCCTAAGTGAAGAGCTGTCACTATCTGGCTCCCCTGTGGCTCTCTCACCAGCTTCTCCCAGCTGTGCTCTAGGAGGGGAGATGGCTTCACAGTTACCTTAGGCAGGTGACAGGTCCTCTGGAGATCTTTCCCCTGGTCCTTGGAAGGTGCCACCACAACTACCTCCCTCCTCTGTGTGGCCCTCCCTACAGATGTGGATGAGTGTGAAGATCCCCAGAGCAGCTGCCTGGGAGGTGAATGTAAGAACACAGCAGGTTCCTTCCAGTGCCTCTGTCCCCCAGGGTTCCAGCTGACCAACGGCACTACCTGTGAGGGTGAGTGCCCCAAATCTCTCCACTGGGCTGGGGACAATGTGGAGATGGGGCTTGCCTAGAGACGCTCCCTTCTCCTCTTGCTCCTGTAGACGTAGACGAGTGCGTGGGGGAGGAGTACTGTGCTCCCCACGGCGAGTGCCTCAACAGCCACGGGTCCTTCTTCTGTCTCTGTGCACCCGGTTTTGCCAGTGCTGAGGGGGGCACCAACTGCCAAGGTGAGAATGTAGCATGGTTATGTCTAGAGGCCAGAAGCAGAGGTTCCAGAGTCTGTGTCTAGTGTGGAGTCCATCTCAGTAACCTTTACTGCAGTAGAATAACATGCTCACAGTCTTCCCAGGAATGAGAAGATAGGAAGGCTGGAGAGATGCAGAGCCTTTAGGGAAGGACTCAAGTCTGTCAGCAGGGCCTCCCTGTGACATCTGTGACAGACACGCAAGTTCTCCCAAGTGCCGCCTTTCTCCTGCTGACAGAGCCCCAGCACCCCCTAAGCTTGACCTCAGGTTTCCAGCCCTGAACTGTCTGTCCCTTGGCTCTTCCTACTCTGGGCTTCTCCCTGGCTCTGCTATGGACTGCTTGACGCCCAGTGGAAGCTGTTCATGGCTCTAACAGAGACCCATGGCTGGGTCTGCTGACTGCTGTCTCTATCCTAGATGTGGATGAGTGTGCAGCCGCAGACCCCTGTCTGGGAGGGCGCTGTGTCAACACGGAGGGCTCCTTCAACTGTCTGTGTGAGACCGGCTTCCAGCCCTCCCCAGAGAGTGGGGAGTGTGTGGGTAAGGACTTGGGGGAGGAGAGGGCCCTGCTTCACTTCCATCTTTGTCCCCATCTGGTCCTCAGCATCCTGGAGCAAAGATCACAGCTTCCTAGTTCAGTGTTCTCCACAGATCAGTCAGCCACAGGATAATGCATTGAAGCCTCTACTGGCCTAGGGACTGTCCGAGGCTGACAAAAAAAAGACAATCATAATTTTTTTTTGGTTGTTTTGAGACAAGGTCTGGCCTAGAACTCACTATGTAGATGAGGCTGGCCTTGAACTCTCAGAGATCCACCTGCCTCTGCCTCTCAAGTGCGGGAGATTAAAGGTGTGCACCACCACGCCTGGCGACAGTCATAATCTTTGTGCTGGCAGGGCACACAAGCTAGTTTTAAAGAACAAATGCTTTCTTCTTCTTTTAGTCTTGAGACAGGGTTTTCCTGTAGCCCCAGCTATCGTGGAACTCACTATGTAGACCAGGCTGGCCTTGAACTCACAGAGATCCACCTGCCTCTGTCTCCCAAGTGCTGGGAATAAAGGTGTGTGCCACCATGCCAGGCTAGAACAAATACTTTCAATAGATATTAAAAATCTGCTATGTTCTATAGACAATCTTGAGAGTAGATAGGGAGACACATATGAAGACAGCCCCCTTCACCCACTGTGGTGAAGGTTGCATCCAAAGTGCTCTTCTGGGCATGGGATGGAGCCCAGGAAAAGGAGTATCACGGACGTAGCGTACAGTTCTCATCCTAGATGCTCAGCCTGATGGGTCAGGGGAAGCTAGCCTGAACTGCTTGCTGTTCTGGGAGTGAGATGAGCACAGTAGTTTGGAAGAGACTAGGACCCTAGAAGTGGTGGGACATGAGCTTGTAATGTCGAGGTGGGGCCAGGCACTGACCTAGCCATATCTGTCCCCTCTCATGGCCCTGGGGACAGATATTGATGAGTGTGAGGAAGATGGAGACCCAGTGTGTGGGGCTTGGAGGTGTGAGAACAGCCCTGGCTCCTACCACTGTATCCTGGGCTGCCAGCCTGGCTTCTACATGGCCCCAACTGGAGACTGCATTGGTGAGTAGGAGAAGGGAGATGGGTGGAGGTGGGAGGGCCGAGGTTGAAGACATCCAACTTTCTCTGTATTGAGCTAGAAATCGTTTCTCCAGAGGATACTGTTGGACAGCTGTTTGAAGTTTGTATAATTTCCATATAGCAGAATTTACACAAAAACTGAAGAGGAATGTTTCAGTTAAAGCTTTCTTGTCCTGTGTTCAGAGGCTGTTTTCTGCAAGACAGATAAGTACTCCAAGTAGACAGAGCATGCGCGCCCTCTACCCTGGTTCCCATTGTTCCACAGACATAGATGAATGTGCCAATGACACCTTGTGTGGGACTCATGGCTTCTGTGACAACACAGATGGCTCCTTCCGCTGCCTGTGTGACCAGGGCTTCAAAACCTCACCTTCAGGCTGGGACTGTGTTGGTAAGAAGCCTGGGGCTACCCAAGGTCTGGGCCAGGGAAGTCCTTAGGCCTTCTCATTTCCACAGATTTTGTCTGAGATGGAAGTCCTAAGTTCCACTCCTGGGACATTTATGGCTGCGTGGCCTCCAGATATTTCAACTCCCCTCCGGCTAGCATCTCTGCTGGGTGGTGTGGAATGGCCAATCCTGCCAACAGAGAGACTAAGCGCAAGAAGGAAGGCACTTCCTCCTGCTGCACTCAGGTCCCTGGAAACCTCAGGGGCTCAAGAGGTGTCTGGAGGAGGTGACCCTCCTCTTTGTCCACTTTCATAGCCATTTCCAGCAACTTGTCTCTCTTCCCTCCCAAGCCTTCTGTCCGTCAGTCCCCATCCTGCTAGTTCATACCTACTCTTGCTTCTTCCGCCAAGGCATGGTTCTCGAGGGATAGATAAGAACCTGCCTGGCTGGGCTGGTGGCAGGGGCAGGGCGCATTAGCTGCCTCTTCTCTGTACACAAGCCTGTCCTCACGCCTGACAGATGTGAACGAGTGTGAGCTCATGCTGGCAGTGTGCGGGGCTGCGCTCTGTGAGAACGTGGAAGGCTCCTTCCTGTGTCTGTGTACCAGCGACCTTGAGGAGTATGACGCACAAGAGGGGCACTGCCGTCCTCGGGTGGCTGGAGGTGAGATCGGGGACAGTCAAAGCCTGCCTTTGCTGCCATTCTCCGGCTTACACTGGTCATCCACTTGGCAGACAACATCCCACTGTAGGGCTGGGATGACATAGAGAAACTCAGGGTGTTCTGACATAGTGGTTCTAGGTACCTCAGATTGAGCTTAGCAGAGACCCTGAATCTACCCAATCCTTGGATGAATCTTCTGGATGAAGGAGGACTTGAAGCTCAGCTAGGCTGTACCTTCCCCTTTCCATCACACTCCATCCCAGATCTGTGGGTTCAGTCTTTCACCCCAGGCTGGACCATGACTCAGCTGCCTTCACTGACTCAGAAACAAGCAAAGGGGATGTTGCAAGGAAAAAGGGCAGGAGAGGCTGGGGTCCTTGAGAAGCAGAGGAATCATAGAGCTGCTCATATGTAATGCCAGAGATGGAGACTGCTCACAGGGGTTGGGGGGTCGGTTAGTACACTGGAAAGATCAGGGACCTGAGCACTGGAGGCACTGGGGCCAGATTCCCACTTCATCATTTATTAACTTCTCCAGATGCAACTTCTTTGCAGTAGGGAAATGGTAACAGTAGTCACCCCTAGGGTGCTAAGGGTACCATATGAGATAATGCACACTATAATGCTCTATATAAACATTAAATTTTAAAGATCTATTCAAGAGCTGAGGTGCCCAGAGAGTCATGTGCAGACAGTAATAAGGGGCTTCTGTCATACTCAGCTCAGAGCATCCCTGAGGTCCCAACAGGGCAGCAGGCCCCAGGCCTCATCCGAATGGAATGCTACTCTGAGCACAATGGTGGTCCTCCCTGCTCCAGCATCCTGGGACAGAACTCCACCCAGGCTGAGTGTTGCTGCACCCAGGGCACCAGGTGGGGGAACACCTGTGATCCCTGCCCAGCTGAGGACTCAGGTGAGTTTCAAGGGATACAAATACTCTGAGGTTCAGATATGCAGTATAACATTTATGGTGGGCGGGGGAAGCAGGGGTGATGGTATATGCCTACAATTCTAACACTCAGGAGGCTGAGGCAGGAGGATCATGAGTTTGAGGCTAGCCTGAGTTACATAGCAACTTCCAGGCCAGCCTAGACTATATAACAAGGACTTCTCCAAAACAAAAAGTGGGAAGGGGAAGTGAAACATAGCACTCCCTCTCTAAGCTTGGATGCTTCCTTACAGTTGAATTCAATGAGCTGTGCCCCAGTGGTCAAGGCTATATCCCTGTGGAAGGAGCCTGGACATTTGGACAAACCATGTACACAGGTAACCATCCTCCAACACGTCCTCCTCAAACTCCATTTGCCAAAGCCTTGGCCTGGTCTTCTAGGAGGTCCTGGGAACCTCCATCTTAGCCTGGTCTTCTAGGAGGTCCTGGGAAATCCTCCATCTTGGCCTGGTCTTCTAGGAGGTCCTGGGAAATCCTCCATCTTAGCCTGGTCTTCTAGGGGGTCCTGGGAACCTCCATCTTGGCCTGGTCTTCTAGGGGGTCCTGGGAACCTCCATCTTGGCCTGGTCTTCTAGGGGGTCCTGGGATCCTCCATCTTAGCCTGGTCTTCTAGGGGGTCCTGGGAACCTCCATCTTGGCCTGGTCTTCTAGGGGGTCCTGGGAACCTCCATCTTGGCCTGGTCTTCTAGGGGGTCCTGGGATCCTCCATCTTAGCCTGGTCTTCTAGGGGGTCCTGGGAACCTCCATCTTGGCCTGGTCTTCTAGGAGGTCCTGGGAAATCCTCCACCTTGGCCTGGTCTTCTAGGGGGTCCTGGGAACCTCCATCTTGCCTGGTCTTCTAGGGGGTCCTGGGAACCTCCATCTTAGCCTGGTCTTCTAGGGGGTCCTGGGAACCTCCATCTTGCCTGGTCTTCTAGGGGGTCCTGGGAACCTCCATCTAGCCCCGGCTCCCAAGTTCTTTCCATCTTTTTGGTTCCAGGGCTTCTCTGTCTCTAATTCCTGGTATTTTTAGCTGGAAATTTTTACCCAAGCTCTTCCTGTCCAATGTCTTCACATGACCATGAGCTCAGTTTCCTTATTCTCTTACGTCTGGAGTGTGTACTCTGGTGGTGTATTTAACCCTCACCTCCACTATATGTGGACACAGACAGGGCAAGGGTGCTGTACCGCCACACAGAGGTCAGGTACAGTAGCCTTCTCTCTGGGAGAAAACTTTGGGAAGACTGTTGTGGAGCTTCAGTTATTGATCCCTCCAGTGCCTTTTTAGCTAGTCCTGAGAAGGAAATAATGGAAAAAGAAAATTGTGTGTGTGTGTGTGTGTGTGTGTGTGTGTCTAGTACACATGCACACCCCAGAACACACTAGGAATAAAACCAAAGGCTTCATGCATGCTAGACACTCTGCCACTGAACAACCCAGCCCCACAAATAGCCTTTCTTGAGTCCTTTCTGTGTTCTGAGCACAATTATAAATGCCTTACATGTAATGAATTTATTTTTAAAAACTGTTTTATTGGGGCTGGAGAGATGGCCTAGTGGTTAAGAGCACCGACTGCTCTTGCAGAGGACCCAGGTTCAATCCCCAGCACCCACATGGTGGCTGAGAACCGTCTTTAACTCCAGTTCCAAGGGAATCCGACATCCTCTTCTGAACTCTGCGGCATTGCACGACACGGGTGCATAAACCTACATGCAGACAGTACATTCATACATATAAAAAATAATAAAAAATTAAAAAACTATTTTATTATTTTTATGTGTATGAGTGTATTGCCTGCATGGATATGTGTACCTGTGTTGTGCAATGCCCACGGAGGTCAGAAGAGGGCACTGGATTCCCCTGGAACTGGAGTTATGGATGGTTAGCCAACATGTGGGTGCTGGGAATCAAACCCAAGTCCTCTGCAAGAGCCCCCAGTGCTTTTAATCACTGAGCCATCTTTCCAGCCTTGTATTAGTATTTCTTATCCCATTACAATGATAAGATGTTGCCAGGCATGGTGGTGCATGCCTTTCATCCTAGCACTTGGGAGGCAGAGGCAGGTAGATCTCTGTGAGTTTGAGGCCAGCCTGGTCTACATAGTGAGCTCCAGGACAGCTGGAGCTACAGGGAGACCCTGTCTTGAAAAGACCAAAAAAAAAAAAAAAAAAGAGTCCCGGGTTGTTGGGGCTGGAGAGATGGCTCAGTGGTTAAGAGCACTGGCTGCTCTTACAAAGGACCTGAGTTCAGATCCCAGCACTCACATGGTGGCTAACAACCATCCATAACTCCAGTTCCAAGGGATCCAACACCCTCTTCTGACCTCCACAGGAATTGCATGACACAGGTGTACTTATACATATGCAGCCAATACACTCCTACACATAAAATAAAAAAAATATTTTTTAAAAAGAGTCCAGGGCTGTAAGTACCACCTCCTGCTGTTCCTTCCCTTCCTCTCACCTCCCTCCACCCTCCTGCAGACGCTGATGAGTGTGTGCTGTTTGGACTTACTCTCTGCCAGAATGGCCGGTGCCTCAACACAGTGCCTGGTTACATTTGCCTGTGCAATCCTGGCTACTATTATGATGCCTCCAGCAGGAAGTGCCAGGGTGAGGACTCACACAAGGGCCTTCCCACCCCTAACCCTACTCTCACTGGGAATCCCCCTTCCTGGGGAAGATACCCATTGCTGCAAGCAGGTCTGAGGTGAGGGCTGTCAGAGATTGTCCCTGGAGAGGGCCTCCCAGGACGAACTCGGGAGGGGCATCTTCCTGGGCTTCTTCAGGAAAATCCTTCCATGAGCACAGTCCATCAACAGGACACCCTGGCCCTGTTGCACCTTCTCCTGCTGCCACAGATCACAATGAGTGCCAGGACATGGCCTGTGAGAATGGCGAATGCGTGAACACGGAAGGTTCCTTCCATTGTTTCTGCAGTCCTCCCCTCACCCTGGACCTTAGTGGACAGAGCTGTGTGAACAGCACCACCAGCATAGGTGAGTAGCGGGGAGCATGGGTAATAGGGGCACAGGCCTGGGCCAGGACTCACATTCTCCCGGGCCTGTGCCACCAGACGACCTCCCTGACCATGACATCCACATGGACATCTGCTGGAAAAAAGTCACCAGTGATGTATGCAGCCAACCCCTGCGTGGGCACCACACCACCTATACAGAGTGCTGCTGTCAAGGTGGTGAGGCCTGGAGCCAGCAGTGTGCTCTGTGCCCTCCCAGGAGCTCAGGTAAGGGGTAATCTGTAGGTCTGCCCCTACCTCTGGGAAGGAGGTTCTATCACCTTGGAATGAAGGAGAGCGATCTGAGTAATGGCCTTGTCCTCCATCCCTGTTATTCGGGGGCAAAGAGGGATGGGGGCATTGCCAGGAACACCGAGAGGGCACCGGTCTCCACATGTTCTCTTCTTGGGAAAGAGCCAGATGAGCCAGCTTACCAAGCTTTATCCAACAGGAGCTGGAGCCCAGTTTTCTCTCCTTTCTCCCTGACAGATGTTTATGCTCAGCTGTGCAATGTGGCCCGGATTGAGGCTGAGCGGGAGGCTGGGATCCACTTCCGGCCAGGCTATGAATATGGCCCCGGCCCAGATGATCTGCACTATAATGTCTATGGGCCAGATGGGCCCCCCTTCTACAACTACCTGGGCCCTGAGGACACCATCCCTGAGCCTCCCTTCTCCAGTGTGACTAGCCAGTTGGGGGATCCCACACCAGTCCTTGAACCTCCTCTGCAGCCCTCTGAACTTCTGCCCCACTATGTGGCCAGCCATTCAGGTATGTGGTAGCAAAACTGAAGAAGAGGTAGACACTGAGGCTATTTCCCTTTCCTCTCTTCCACCTGTGTGCCAGTTATGTTATCAGAGGGGTAAAGACAAGAAAGGGGGAAAGCCACCAACCACAATCATCAAGGACATAAGGGTCAGACACTGCCAACTTCTTGTAATTAGCTAGAGAAGGACCCAAAAGGTACAGGACACTGTCCCAGCTTCAAATCCTTCACTGCAGGAGTTGACTGTGGTATGCTTGGTCTGTTCTCCCTCCTACCACTTACAGGATGCACAATAGCCTAGTCTAGGGAAACCCGTCAAAATTTGTGACCTGATATGTGAAGTAAGGATTCCTAATGATGTTAAAGAAACACTGTGAAAAAGAAAAGAAAAGAAAAGAAAAGAAAAAGAAAAGAAAAGAAAAGAAAAAAGAAAAGACTGTGGTGACCTCCCCTACTGCTCTGTTGATGAACTGTAAGGACCCCAGGATTCAGGCCTTGCATTCATGACAAATTCAGGCCTGGCACCTGGGGTGGGGGTGGGGGTGGGGCTGTACCTCCACAGGTACAGCCACCGTATCAAACTGATTAGGACCACCACCATGCAGAATTTTGTCTTTTTTAAGGGTAGGGGATGCATGGACATCACCATAAAGTGGGTGTGAGGTCCCTCTGCTGTCAGTCCCTACCATTAAAAGATGATGTAGACAAGTGTGGTAGTACACACCTTTAATCTGAGCACTCAGAAGGCAGAGGCAGGTATATCTCTGTAAATTTGAGGCAAGTCTGGTCTACAGTGCCAGTTCTAGGTGAGCTGGCCTACAGAAAGACCCTGTTAGAAAACAAAACAACAAAAAATGATGTGAAAATTTAAACAAAAGGGCCAGGGATGTAGCACGGTGCTTGTCTAGCATTCCCACGCAGGGCACTGGTTTAATGCCCAGCACCACAAAGAGAACCTTGCCAGGTATGGTGGCATGTGCATGTGTAATCCCAGCACCTGGTAAACTGAGGCAGGAGCATGAATTCAAGGTCATTCTGGGCTACATAGCAAGACCTTGTCTCAAAGCAATAAAAAACCCAAATAGACACAAATTAACCCATCCACCCCAACAAGCACGAGCACCCCATTGTGAAAGGACTGAATCTCATCCTCATTTTATTTATTTTTTTTGAAACTTTACAACTTTATTGATATACTAATAAGGGAAGTCTATGAAAGGAAATAACCTGATTATGGATTATGATATTGATAAACACATGGATGACAGAAATATATATATATATATATATATACATATATTTGGTTGGAACTTTTTAAAATTTATTTTATTTATATATTTTTAATTTTATTTATTTCTGTATGTGTATGAATGTACTGTCTGCATGCAGGTTTGTGCACCTGTGTCATGCAATGCTGCGGAGGTCAGAAGAGGGTGTCGGATTCCACTGGAACTGGAGTTCTCCTGGAATTGGAGTTACAGATGGTTCTCAGCCACCATGCGGGTGCTGGGGATCGAACCCGGTCCTCTTCAAGAGCAGTCAGTGCCATCCACTAGGCCATCCCAACCGCTAGGCCATCTCCCCAGCCCCTTGGTTGGGACTTTTAATAAAACAATAATTTTTTTGGATATAGTTTAGTGATGATTTCAAGTCAAATACATAGTCACTTGAATTATTTTTTTTCTTTTAAAAATATTTTCATTGAAATTTTGTGCCAGGCGTGGTGGCACACGCCTTTAATCCTAGCACTCAGGAGGTAGAGGCAGGTGGATCTTTGTGAGTTCAAGGCGAGCCTCATCCACACAGAGTGAGTTCCAGGACAGCTGGGGCTACAGGGAGACCCCGTCTTGAAGAGGCCAAAAAAAATTTTTTTATTGAAATTTTGTGCATTTTATACAACATTTCTCAGTCCAGTTTAATTATCAGTAAATTCTTTTTTATAATGCTTATATTGATGTTTTGTGTATTTCAGACATCATTTCTCAGTTCATTATAAACATATTCCCCTTTCCCTTCCCCCGACCCCACCCCAGATCATGCATTCTGCCATAACTGTCCTGCATCTTTCTCTCAGTCTTTTTTTTTTTTTTTTTTTTTTTTTTTTTAGTCTTAGCTGTCCTGGAATTCGCTCTGTAGACCAGGCTGGCCTTGAACTCACAAAGATCCACCTGCCTCAGCCTCCTAAGTGCTAGGATTAAAGGCGTGCGCCACCACGCCCGGCCAGTCTTTTTTCTTATGTTTAGGAATTCACATTTCCGTCCTGTAATTTTATATTACTCTAAAATATGAATACATGCTTTCCACTCATATACAGTAATTACAGAGTCTGAAAGTAAGTGGTCTAGAGCCCATTAAGAGATTTACATTATAACAACGTAGTTGCTTTCAGACAAACAGAAATATAACAATAATGTTGTTCAGCTTGCCTTTCATCTGGGGACTTGGTGTTAGCATCCACAAATGAGGGAAACCATTCACCACTTGTTTTTTGGGGACCGTGTTATTTCACCTAGCATAATGGCTTCAAGTTCCATCATTTTATAAGGCAGTTGTCTCTTGCCCCAAAACTTCAGAAGAGTACAACCTTTTGTTTTGGTGTCTTTCTGTGAGAATTTTATGAACTACCAACCCAAACCCACCCTTGGCACTCAACAGGGGGCAACCTTTGTACTGGTAGGTAGCACAGGTCCCAGTGCTAGGTGAACTGGGGTCTAAGCAATGGGGTCTAAATTGCAGCCTCCTCCCCTCTGATCCTCTCCTAGCAGAACGACTGGCCACCTTCGAAGGGCTTCAGGCTGAGGAATGTGGCATCCTGAACGGCTGTGAGAATGGCCGTTGTGTGCGTGTGCGGGAAGGTTATACCTGTGACTGCTTTGAAGGCTTCCAGCTGGATACCGCTCACATGGCCTGTGTGGGTAAGCAGTGAGACTGGCCACTACCATGGGACTGCAATTGGGATGGCTGGGAAATATGCTGCTGCCCCCTACTGGGCCTGTGTCAAAACAGTCAGTGGGAAAATGACAAACAAAGGCTTCACAGTCTAAACAGAAAGGCCAGGACTAGAAGGCACAGTCTTGGGCATGCTCTGAGATCACTGCTTCTTGTTTTTAGTTCTTGATCTGTGTGGTTTGGGAAGGAGACAGCCTATGAGTGTCACATCCAGGGCAAGGGGCTGTTTTTGGTGACCAGAGGGACACAAGATCCCTACAGCTTTCTCTTTTGCTTCCCTCAGATGTGAATGAATGTGAAGACTTGAACGGACCAGCTGCACTCTGTGCCCATGGTCACTGTGAGAACACAGAGGGTTCCTATCGCTGCCACTGCTCTCCAGGTTATGTGGCAGAGCCAGGACCCCCACACTGTGCTGCCAAGGAGTAACATCGAGGAATCATTTGGGGGAGCTATCTGGAAACAGCTTCAGCCATAGGCAGGGGCCTAAAGGATGCTTTCCTTGCTGGGAAGACACTGTGGTTAGGAAGACGCGGTGATGACATCAGGCCAGAGTTCTGAAGCCCAGCGGTAGCAGCCTTGTCTGCTTCGATCTTTCCAGCTTAGGCTCCGGCTGAGAGCTTCCATCACTGCCTCCATGCCACTGCTTGGCTCGGATACCACAAAATGCTTTAATGCTTTAGCCACTGGCCATGGGGCACAGCCACGGCCTGTTCTCAGGGCCTAACCGTGGGATGCTCATCAGAAGCAGCCCTCATCCACCCCATCAGGCTGTGCAAACATGCAGGAACCCCTTTCCAGCTGTGATCCACACATCATCCTGATGATTCTATAACTGGCACAGTGGCTACGTCTGCCCTGGCATGGTCCTTCACAACCCGTGGAGCAAGAAGGGGTTTGAAAGAGTGTGGAGGTGACTCTCATGCCACCTCTTAGACCCATCACCACCACCCAGCCAACTGCTACGGGCCCTGATTTTGCCACATCTCCATCCTGTAGCCCTTTCTGTGGCCCAAAGGAGGGACCAAAAGTTCCCTCATCTCAGAGGACAAAGACTGCAACTCGCTTGCTGAATTAAGAAACACAAATGAAGAAGAATGAGAATGAAGAATGAGCTGAGAAAACAGCAAGGGGCGATACTAAAAACATGGGGAGCTGGTATGAAAGGGGGAGCCCAGGCTTCATACTAGACAAGTCTAAAGAAAACGGTCAGTAGCTTTGGGAAAATAAGTATTCAAATCCACCAAATAGCTCCTGTGTCTTCAAAGTGAGGGTAGCCACAGACAGAGTGCCCATTTCCAAAGACTATTAAATGCACATGCTTCCTACAGGAAACAAATCTCTTTTGGGCTTTTTGGGAAACCCAAACTGAAGTGCTAACACTACAAAGGTCTGTTTTTCATTGGTGTACACAGGAAACCAAATTTCAATGTTTTTCTCCTCTACTCAGAAGTCCCTGCCTTCTATCCCTTCATATCTGGAATCCCTCTAAAAGATGCACCAGTTAGCTGGGAGTTCAGAATAAAGCAATGTACATCCGGGCTCTTCTGTTCATGTTTTTATTTCATATTACAGCAACTTTATCATGTTGGTTAAGCCTAAAGATTAGAGCTGAAACTGTTCCTATCCCATGTCCAGTTCTGCCAACACCTATGACTGGGTTCAATGGGAAAAGTCCTGTACCCTTCCAAGACAAGGCAAACTCTGATGAATGACAGCATACATGAACACCTGCATGGTGAAGACACAGGGATGCCTGCTACTTTCTTAATTTAATCTGCCCTGTTTTACCTGCTGCTCTGGTTGCCAGTTATTATATAAATTATAAATGCCTGTTACATCCAAGCTTTGTAATGAATGTTGTGCATAAATTTCATTTAAGCATCCAACAATCCTGTTAACTGTTTTATTCCTAATTTACAGGTGAGGAAACAGACAAAGAAACCTAAAATAAATTATAAGATTGCTACTTAAGTTGAGGTGTTTTAAGCAAAAATAGTTCTTAAACCAATGAAAATATTATTTTATTCCTAATAGAAATAGACATGTATGCTGGTACTACTTTTGAAGAGCAT
Organism: Rhizomys pruinosus; assembly: GCA_009823505.1. Lineage (NCBI taxonomy): Eukaryota > Metazoa > Chordata > Mammalia > Rodentia > Spalacidae > Rhizomys > Rhizomys pruinosus. Next base: position 293,465 of record VZQC01008909.1, read on the forward strand.
AATATGGCAGTGTCTTTCAAACTTATAATAGCACTAACTCTTTGTTGTAGTAATTCCACTTCTAGGAATTTAACCCTCAGATATATTGTCATCTCACATATGAAATGACATACATAAGAGGTTATTTAGTCATATTCAAGCATTATTTGTAATAGTAAAAGATAAAAAACAATTGCTATGAAACTCTTAAGAAGAAGACATTCTAAACACCCTAAGAAAGATCTCTGGGAGCTGGCGAGATGATTCAGTGGTTAAGAGCACTGGCTGCTGTTGCAGAGGACCTGGGTTCGGTTCCCAGGACCCACATCGCAGCTAACAACGGTCTGACACTTCAGTCCAGGTGATCTGATACCAGCTTCTGGGCCTCTACAGGCACTGTACAATATGGGTACACTTGCTGGGCGTGGTGGTGCACGCCTTTAATCCTAGCACTCAGGAGGCAGAGGCAGGAGGATCTTTGTGAGTTCAAGGCCAGCCTGGTCTACAGAGTGAGTTCCAGGACAGCTGGGGCTACAGGGAGACCCTGTCTCAAAAAAGACAAAAAAAAA
>VZQC01008909.1:302829-347196 GCA_009823505.1 Rhizomys pruinosus
CCCCGATGATTGCAAACGCTTTGCATTTTCCATTCCTATGGTTAATCACATAGGACCCAACCCACAGGAAAAATGAGATTTCAAGGTCAGCCTGAGCTATAAGACCCTATCTCAAAAAAAAGGGGGGGGGGCATTTCATTTGCCTTTCTTTTTTTAAATTTTTTTTAATTTGTATGTATATGAATGTACTGTCTGCATGCAGGTTTGTGCACCCTTTGTCATGCAATGCACCCGGAGGTCAGAAGAGGGTGTCAGATTCTCCTGGAACTGGAGTTAAAGATGGTTCTTAGCTGCCATGTGGGTGCTGGGGATCGAACCCGGGTCCTCTGTAAGAGCAGTCAGCACTCTTAACCCCTAGGCCATCTCTCCAGCCCTCATTTGCCTTTCTAATCTGTTTTCAACCTACCCATTCTGATTGAAAACACAGTAAGAATGTAGTTTAAAATGATGCTTTATACATAGCTATACATATATATATACAAGCAGTTCTGAAGACAAGAGAAGTAACTCCAAAATTTGGAGTCTTGGAGGCTCTACATATTATACTGGGTTTCAAACAGTGATTAAATCTGAGGTAACAGCATCTGCTTTAACATTGTATGGGGGAACGGAGAGTGTTCCAAAGGGTCAAAGCTTCACATTCTGTAAATAGTGGCAAACAAAACAAAACACTCCTGGATTAAAGAAAATAAAATTGAGAGACATGGTAAGAAAGAAACCTCGCCGGGTGTGGTGGAGCATGCCTTTAAACCCAGCACTCAGGAGGCAGAGGCAGGCGGATCTTTGTGAGTTCAAGGCCAGCCTGGTCTACAGAGTAAGTTACAGGACCGCTGGGTCTATAGGGAGACCTTCTCCCTTCTCTGAAAAAGACAAAAAAAAAAAAAAAAAGAAACCTCTAGAATTCTACCAATCCCAAGTTTTTCAGGTTGGTGCTACTAACGGCAGTCTCTGAGTCACCATCACTGCATCAGATTTTGATAGAGAAGGATGATCCACAGGAGCAACCCTGCTGGGCTTGAGGATTATTCAACACTTGAAATGAGCTTCGGATTAGTTCCTGGCTGAAGTCCACCTGGGCCCCTTTCACGAAGGCCAAGCTATCACAGTCAACCACCACTCTTGCCCCACCCTGTTCAAATACCCTGAAAGACAGGATGAAAACATTAATGATGAAACATCACAAACATCAAAAACAACACCTTCAGCTTTTTCTGAAGTATAATGAAGTATTCCTTAAGACCTCTACCAGGTGCTCACTTTATTTGAAGCAAAAAGATTCAATGTAATGAAAATGGGAAAAATATTTAGGGATAGGCTTGAATCTAGTGCAGCCTCTCTCAACTGATTACATCTTATAGATCCTAAGCAAGTCACTTTTTCTCATTTGGAAGAGGGCAAATCTTTGCTGTATCCTCTCAATATGGGAAGAGTTGTGTTAAGCATACTTGACGTTTTTAAATTTGGAATAAAAGTGTATCTTAAACTGGAGTCACTTTTGTCCCTCCCGCACATCCTCCGGGGACCCATCCGCCCTCCTTACCTGTCGTCGGGGTTAATAACTGTATCCAGTGAAAATTTGTATTGGAATCCAGAGCATCCACCTCCCTCCACTTGCAGCCTAAGGAATTCTGACCCTTCCGTGATTTCCAGAAGCCTCTGAAATGCAGGAAGGGAGATCAAGAACGCCAAGCAATAATAAACAGGTGTGATGAAGGCTAAGTGCTCCCGGGGCTCGCCTGGCCACCGCCGCCCCACGTCTGGCCTCCTACCTGGATGCAGCTGTCGGTAAGGCGGATCTGTCCCTCACTAGCCTCTGGACTGGAGGAAGTCGCTTCCTGTCGCGTTAAGAGTCCGGGAGAGGCCGCGAGGAGCCTGCGGTGCAGAGGAGGAGGATTAGCCCGGGACAGAGGGGACGCCTGGGCACCTTATCTAGGGCAGCCTCACGCCCAAACCTGGAGAACCCCTGAATTGAACTATCAAACCCTCATCCTCCCCGTGGGCCTTAGTTTCCCAACTGTCCTGGAAGGCGCAGGGCCAAAAACCCTTCCCAAGAGCCTTTCCTCCCTTGATACCTGCCCCTGTGACAGACAGTTACCGCCCTGAGCGCCGCGGACGTTAGGGACAGGCCCCTGGCGGCCGCCATCTTCCCCCGCAAGCTCCGCCCCTTGCCTGGTCCAATCTCCGCCTTAGCCTGGGCCTCGGGAGGTGGGCTGGTGGGCGGGACTTTGAGGATGTCCCGCCTCCAATCTGGTCTAGTGGATAGAACAAAAGAAGGGATTTGATTGGCTAGAAAAGCTTCCGATTCCTGAAACTAGGCGGTACCACTAGTGCCCGGGGCGGAACCCGGAGGGGAGGAGCGGGATCTCTGCTGGCCCAGCTACTGAGCTAACAAGATGGGCGGAGACAGTGAGCAGGCTTTGGGCCTGGCTTTCTGGAGCCTGGGGCGGGGCGCGGGCGGGCCTCCGCGGCTTGCTAGTCACCGGTGGCCTGACCCGGCTCCTCCCTCGGCCTTCCAGCACAAGTTTATCTTGTGACTGCCGCGGCCGCTTCTTCCTAGATCTCAGAACCTGGATGTCCGCGATGCGTTTCCTGGCCGCCACGTTCCTGCTGCTGGCGTTCGTCGCCGCAGCCCAGGCCGAGCCCGTGTACTTCAAAGACTGCGGTGAGTCTGCTGGAGGAGACCCCTGGGCTGGGTCGGGTGGGTCTCTTGACTGGCGTGGCTTAGCTAATGAACCCGGGTGGTGGGGAGAGCCTAGCTGGGTGCGAAGGTACTGGCCTTAATGAAACTTGACCTCCGCACAACTTTGACTCACTTGCAATGCCTGAGACAAACCCTTTGCTGAAGTTCACTAAAGTTTGTAGGGGTATGCAGTACTCAGCACTCTAAAGGTGAAGGCAGAACGATTGCGAGTTCGAAGTCCAGCCTGGGCTATGTAATGAGACGTGTCTGAAACCACTTAAATAAAAAAAAAAAAAGAAAAATAAATAAATAAATAAATAAATAAATAAATAAAAGAATAGGGTAGACAGCAGGACCATCCGACACAGGGTTTGAGAGGATGGATACAGAACTTTTGATTTGTATCCTATATCTTGATTAGCCTTCCCACTTCCGATGTATTGTTGTGGTGGTGGTTTTTGGGGGGGAAGGGGGCGTCACGAGAGGTTCTTTGTAACCCAGTTTGGCTTTGAACTGGCAGCTCCTACCTCAGCCTCCCAAAAGCTGAAGTTATAGGACCTTGCCACCACAGCCCATTACCCCTTGGTTGGTTTTTTTTTTTCCTCCTCTCACTGACAAAGCAAAAGTCAGTTCCGCTTCTCCTTTATTCTGTTGCAAAATACGGTTTCCTTTGGGTTAATGAATTTCATGATTCTTGATTAGTTTTTCCTCCTATAAAATTTCTATTTCTGCCGGGCGTGGTGGCATACACCTTTTTAATTAATTAATTAATTAATTAATTAATTTGAATGTACTGTCTGCATGTAGGTTTGTGCACCCGTGTCGTGCAATGAATGCAGAGGTCAGAAGAGGGTGTCGGATTCCCCTAGAACTGGAGTTCTTCTGGAATTGGAGTTACAGACGGTTCTTAGCCGCCATGTGGTTGTTGGGGATCGAACCCAGCGCACGCCTTTAATCCTAGCACTTGGGAGGCAGAGGCAGGCGGATCTTTGTGAGTTCAAGGCCAGCCTGGTCTACAGAGTGAGTTCCAGGACAGCTGGGGCTACAGGGAGACCCTGTCTCAAAAAGACAATTTTTTGTGGTTCTTTTTGAGACAGGGTCCCCCTGTAGCTCCAGCTGTCCTGGAATTCACTACGTAGACCAGGCTGGCCTTGAACAGAGGCCTGCCTCTGCCTCCCAAGTGCCGGGATCAAAGGCGTAGGCCACCACACAGGGCAAAATTCCTATTTCTTTTTTTATTAGTAATTTTTTTTTTTTTTGGTCTTTTCGAGACAGGGTCTCCCTGTAGCCCCAGCTGTCCTGAAATTCACTCTGTAGACCAGGGTGGCCTTGAACTCACAAAGATCCGCCTGCCTCTGCCTCCCCGAGTGCTAGGATTAAAGGTGTGTGCCACCACGCCCAGCTATTCTATTAATCTTTACCATCTGTTTTACAGAAGAGAAAACTAAAGCACAGAGTAACTTGTCTAAGATATATCTATGGGAAGAACGTTTTAAAGTGGGTTTTTTGTTGTTGTCGGGTTTTTTTGTTTGTGTGTGTGTGTGTGTGTGTGTGTAGATCAGATGACAATATGTGGGAGTTCTTTCCTTCTATGGTGTGTTCTAAGGATAAAACTTAGGTCATCAGCATTGGTCAAGGCCTGCTGCACCATCTTGAGGACAGGGGTGGACAAAACCACATAAGGACACTTCCTAAAGGAAAAAAGTGTTCCCATTACAGATTTTTTTTAAAATTTTATTTATTTATTATTTTTTATGTGTATGAGTGTGCTGTCTGCATGTAGTTGTGCACCCATGTCATGCAATGCCGCGGAGGTCAGAAGAGGGCGTCGCGATCCCCCTGGAACTGGAATTAAAGATGGTTCTTAGCCGCCATGTGGGTGCTGGGCATCGAACCCAGGTCCTCTGCAAGAGCAGTCGGCACTCTTAACTGCTGAGCCATCTCTCCAGCCCCTCCATTACAGATTTTCAGTTTACTTTTGAATTGGGAACTACAGTATAAAAATTGCAATGCCCAAATCAAAGGATTTTGCATTCTACTCTGCACCTACCTTCTCCTGGGGTGGGATTTCCTCAAGTGGGAAATAGAACCAAGCAAACTAGTTACACAATGTTTGCAGTTCAAACTGAGGAGTTTGGTCTAACAAAGTCCAGGAATTTCTTGGGGAGATGGGGAGGGAGGAGACAAAAGAGTTGTAAGAACTCTTTGGTCCTGCTAGATCCTGTGACCCCGAGTTGAAGAAGCAGTCATTGAAGCCTTGACTTGAGCCCTGTTTTTCAGCTTTTTTTTCCTGTCTGCAGAACATAGGTGGATTGAGAGTGCTTCTCAGACAATTGAGGGTGTAGCGCATGCATATAGTATGAGAGCTTAGCCATGGTGGAGAAGCCTGCTGGGAGTAGGGACTACAGAGTATTCTTTACAGAACTTGACGGAGGGGTTGGTCAGTATGATGACAGAGGTAGTTTATTTACCCCATAGTTTAGAAGAGGTAGAGACCTTCCACCTGAGGCAAGCATAGCCTCTCAGTACTGTCCTGTATGAATTGTATTGGGCTAACCTGGTAACTGTAGCAGGCAATTTTAGCAACTGTTTGCTTACTGTCTTCATTCTACTTTCAAGATTCCAGATACTGTTGGCTGCAAACAGTATTTCTGTCCAGGGAGTATATTTAAAGTGAGAAGTTGGGGGCTGGAGAGATGGCCTAGCGGTTAAGAGCACCTACTGCTCTTGCAGAGGACCCGGGTTCTATCCCCAGCATCCACATGGTGGCTGAGACTGTCCTTAACTCCAGTTCCAGGGGAATCCCACACCCTCTTCTGACCTCCGCAGCATTGCATGACATCGGTGCACAGACCTACATGCAGACAGTACATTCATACATATAAAAAAATAAAAAAGTGAAAAGTTGGGGGGTGTGGAGAGATGGCTCAGCAGTTAAGAGTACCGACTGCTCTTGCAGAGGACCTGGGTTTGATTCCCAGCACCCACATGGTGGCTGAGAACTGCCTTTAACTCCACTTCCAGGGGAATCCGACGCTCTATTCTGACCTCCGCAGCATTGCACGACACGGGTGCACCTACCTACATGCAGACAGTACACTCATACACATAAAAATAGGGGCTGGAGAGATGGCCTAGCGGTTAAGAGCACCGACCGCTCTTGAGGACCCGGGTTCGATCCCCAGCACCCACATGGTGGCCGAGAACCGTCTGAAACTCCAGTTCCAGGAGAACTCCAGTTCCAGGGGAATCCGACACCCTCTTCTGACCTCCTCTGAGGCATTGCACGACATGGGTGCACAAACTTGCATGCAGACAGTACATTCATACACATACAGAAATAAATAAAATTAATAGTAAAAATTAAAAAAAATTAAAAATAAATAAAAATTAAAAAAATAATAATAAAATGAGAAGTTGGGCTTTGGTGCCAGAGAAGAACTTACTTACTCATCCAGGAGTGACTGGTTCTTGTTTTTTATTTTTGGAGGGTTTGTTTGTTTTTATGTCTATGAGTGTTATGCCTGCATGTATGTAAGTGCACCCATGTGCAATGCACATAGAGGACAGAAGAGGGCATTGGATCCCCTGGAAATAGAGTTACAGTTGTTAGCTGCCACGTAGGTGCTGGGATTTGAATCTGCGTCTTCTGCAAGAACAGCCAGTGCTCTTAACTGCTAAGCCATCTCTTTAGCCCCAGGAGCAGCTATTTTAGGTTAAATTCATGGACTGAATCCAGAAATGATGGTAATCAGAATAAGCTTAAGTGCCCCCACTAAATTCCAGTGAAGTAACTAAAATCTGAAGGTATGTGTGTTGACTCATGCTTAGAGAAGCCCTAGATGTTAAGTATCTTGCCTTGAGTGTACACAGTAAGCTGATCAAGTAAGATTTCAAACCCAGGCAGTAGGCTTGAGTCTGCCTCACAGCTATGTCGCTAACAGGTCAAGGCACTCCTACCAGACTGTTCATTCTCTTCCATTCATCTGTCCAGTATCGGGGCCTAGATTAGGAAATGGGATTTTTCAAGACTGATATTTAAATGTTTTTTTTTGTTTTATTCTGTTAGGTATTTACTGTGTACAAGCAAGGCAAGGTAATACCAGCACTTGGGAGATGGAGGCAGGGGGATTAGGGGTTTAAAGTACTCCTTGGTTTCACAGCAAGTTTGAGGACAGCCTGGACTACATGAGACCCTGTTTCAAAGGAAAAAAGTATTGTGTTCAAAGAACACCTTTTCTCTGCTTAGAATAAAACTGAAAGAGAGAAAGAGAGAGAGAGAAAGAGAGAGAGAGAGAGAGAGAGAGAGAGAGAGAGAGAGAAGCACACTCTCCTTTAGGGTGTTAGTGAACATGAGTTTCCAAAAGCAGAGGTGTGTTTAAAAGTTTGTTGAAGCCGGGTGTGGTGGCACACGCCTTTAATCCTAGCACTTGGGAGGCAGAGACAGGCGGATCTTTGTGAGTTCAAGGCCAGCCTGGTCTACAGAGTGAGTTCCAGGACAACTGGGGCTACAGGGAGACCCTGTCTCGAAAAGACCAAAAAAAAAAGTTTGTTGGGATATTTTGGGGGGCGGGGGAGTTGCTGGTAGTGGGTATCTGGTCAAAGCTTAGAGACCACTAAAGTGGAAAGACACCAGAACATGGTTGAAAGATAGGGACAGGGCTGGAGAGATGGCCTAGTGGTTAAGAGTGCCAACTGCTCTTGCAGAGGACCTGGGTTCGATCCCCAGCACCCACATGGCGGCTGAGAACTGTCTTTAACTCCAGTTCCAGGGGAATTTGACACCCTCTTCTGACCTCCAAGGCATTGTACAACATGGGTTCACAAACCTACATGCAGACAATACATTCATACACATACAAAAATAAATAAAAATAAAAAAAAAAGATGGGGACAAATTGGATAAGCCAGTCTCAAGATTACAAATGGAAGTAGTACTGTGACTTAAGACCAATCATGTGCTGCTCTGAAATCTTGTGTTGAGATGGGTTTCCTTGATACAGCCCTCCCAGTTTATAGCAGAGGAGCTACCAACATATAACACCAACTGTGTAATTTGCTTCCTTCCTTTTTACCTTTGTAATCGGAACAGCTTGTAGCTCCCTTTGGAGGGAGTTCAGAGATTTATAGAGAATTGAGTGAACAGAGACTCGAAAGGATGGGAAGACACAGATGAAGCTGTAAGTGGCAGATCTGAGACTTGGTCTGCGGGTCCTTCTCGGTCCCAAGCTGCTTTTTTTTTTTTTTTTTTTAACTTGTCTAAGATATATCTATTGGGAAGAACGTTTTAAGTGGGTTTTTTGTGTTTCGGGTTTTTTTGTTTGTGTTGGGTGTGTGTATGTGTAGACTACAGATGACAATATGTGTGGAGTTCTTTCCTTTCTATGGGTGTCTAAGGATAAAACTTAGGTCATCAGCATTGGTCAAGGCCTGCTGCACCATCTTGAGGACAGGGGTGGACAAAACCACATAAGGACACTTCCTAAAGGAAGAAAAAGGTTTGCTCAGATTTTTTTTAAAATTTTATTTATTATTATTTTTTATGTGTTGAGTGTGCTGTCTGCATGTAGTTGTGCAACCCCTGTCATGTCATGCGCGGAGGTCAGAAGAGCTGGGTGCGATCCCCCGGAATGAAATTAAAGTGGTTCTTAAGCACGCCATGTGGGTGCTGGGATTCGAACCCAGGTCTCTGCCAGAGCAGCGGCACTTTACTGACTAGACAATCATCTCTCCAGCCCTCATTACAGATTTTCAGTTTACTTTTGACTTGGGAACTACACTATAAAAATTGCACCTGCCCAAATCTCAAAGGATTTTGCTTCTACTCTGCACCCTACTTTCTCCTGGGGTGGGAATATTTCCTCAAGTGGGAAATAGAACCAAGCAAACTAGTTACACAATGTTTGCAGTTCAAACTGAGGAGTTTGGTCTAACAAAGTCCAGGAATTTCTTGGGGAGATGGGGAGGGAGGCAGGACAAAACGAGTTGTAAGAACTCTTTGGTCCTGCTAGATCCTGTGACCCCGAGTTGAAGAAGCAGTCATTGAAGCCTTGACTTGAGCCCTGTTTTTCAGCTTTTTTTTCCTGTCTGCAGAACATAGGTGGATTGAGAGTGCTTCTCAGACAATTGAGGGTGTAGCGCATGCATATAGTATGAGAGCTTAGCCATGGTGGAGAAGCCTGCTGGGAGTAGGGACTACAGAGTATTCTTACAGAACTTGACGGAGGGTTTGTTTTGTTTTTTTTGTTTTTTGTTGTATTGGCTTTATGTTTTGGTTTTGTGTTGTAGTGTGTTTGTGTGGTGTTGTGTTTCTGATTCAGACCTGTGACAGTATCTTACTTTCTACCACACATAGTTTAGAAGAGGTAGAGACCTCCCCTGAGCAATTGAAGCCTTCCATCAGTACTGTCATGTATGATCATTGTATGCTCGGTCGCTAACCCCTGGTACACTTTTGTAGCAGTGCACATTTAGCAATCGTTTGCCTTTCCCTGTCTTCATCTCCCCTACTTTCAAGATTACGATACTGTTGGCTGCACAAACAGTATTTCTGTCCAGGGAGTATATTTAAAGTGAGAAGTTGGGGGCGGGAGATGGCCTAGCGGTTAATGAGCACCTACTGCTCTTGCAGAGGACCCCGGGTTCTATCCCCTATTTTTTTCATAAAGTATTTTTTTTTTTGGTGTTTTCGAGACAGGGTCTCCTTGTAGCCCCAGCTGTCCTGAAACTCGCTCTGTAGACCAGGCTGGCCTTGAACTCACAGAGATCCGCCTGCCTCTGCCTCCCAGGTGCTAGGATTAAAGGCGTGCGCCACCACGCCCGGCAGAACCATCTGCTTTCTAGAATAGCTTCAGATCAACCAGAGTTTTTTTGTTTTGTTTTTTTGGGGTTTTTTTTTTGTTGTTGTTGTTTGTTTTGTTTTGACTTTTTTGAGACAGGGTCTCCCTGTAGCCCCAGCTGTCCTGGAACTCACTATGGAGACCAGGCTGGGCTTGAACTCACAGAGATCCACCTGCCTTTGCCTTCCAACTGGTGTGATTAAAGACATGCAGCACCGGTTTATCAACCAGAGTATTTTCAAGAACTTAGGAACACATATTTTGGGGCTGGAGAGATGGCTCAGTGGTTAAGCACCCTGATTGCTCTTGCAGAGGACCCACATGGTGGCTGAGAACCATCTTTAAACCAGGCGTTTGATGGCACATGCCTTTAATCCTAGCACTTGGGAGGCAGAGGCAGGTGGATCTCTGTGACTTCAAGGCCACCCTGGTCTACAGAGTGAGTTCCAGGCAAGCTCAGGGCTATAGGGAGATCCTGTCTCAAAAAAACCCAAAAAACAAAAACCCACATATTTTGCCAGGCATGGTGGTATTTTCCCAGGACTTGGGAAGTTTATAATGTTTAGAATGTTAATTCAAGAGTCCATCTCAGGAAGTAGTCAGAAGAGGAACAAGTACACTGACTGGGAAAGGAGCACCTTCCATTGGGTAGTGGGGGACAGGAGTACCTTCCATTGGGTAGTGGGGGACAAGAGCACCTTCCATTTGGTAGTTGGGGACAGGAGCACCTTCCATTGGATGGTGGGGGACAGGAGTACGTTCCATTGGGTAGTGGGGGACAGGAGCACCTTCCATTGGATAGTGGGGGACAGGAGCACCTTCCATTGGGTAGTGGGGGACAGGAGCACCTTCCATTGGGTAGTGGGGGACAGGAGCACCTTCCATTGGGTAGTGGGGAACAGGAGCACCTTCCATTGGGTAGTGGGGGACAGGAGCACCTTCCATTGGGTAGTGGGGGACAGGAGCATCTTCCATTGGATGGTGGGGGACAGGAGCACCTTCCATTGGATAGTGGGGGACAGGAGCACCTTCCATTGGTAGTGGGGGACAGGAGCACTCCATTTGACGGGCCTTCCATTGGGTAGTGGGACAGGAGCACCTTCCATTGGAGTGAGAGCACTCTTGATATGGGGGACAGGAGCACCTTCCTGATAGTGGAGGAGTCATGGTAGTGGACGAGACTCTTGGGTATGGGACAGGAGCACCTTCCATTGGATAGTGGGGGACAGGAGCACCTTCCATGGGTAGTGGGGGACAGGAGCACCTTCCAGGTAGTGGACAGAGCCCAGGATAGTGGGGGACAGGAGCACCTTCCTGATAGTGGACAGGGACCTCATGGGGTAGTGGGGGACAGGAGCACCTTCCATTGGGTGTGGGGGACAGGAGCACCTTCCATTGGGTAGTGGGACACAGGAGCACCTTCCATTGGGTAGCTGGGACGACAGGAGCACCTTCCATTGGGTAGTGGGGGACAGGAGCACCTTCCATTGGATAGTGGGGACAGGAGCACCTTCCATTGGGTAGTGGGGGACAAGGAGCACCTTCCATTGGGTAGTGGGGACAGGAGCACCTTCCATTGGTAGTGGGGGACAGGAGCACCTTCCATTGGGTAGTGGGGGACAGGAGCACCTTCCATTGGGTAGTGGGGGACAGGAGCACCTTCCATTGGGTAGTGGGCAGCCTCGGTGGTTTATTGTTTTTCCTATTCTAACCCATTTCTCTTTTTTTGTAGGTTCTGCAGTTGGAGTGATAAAGGAGGTGAATGTGAGCCCCTGCTCTACCCAGCCCTGTGAACTACACAAAGGACAGTCCTATAGCATCAATGTCACCTTCATCCTAGCCAGTGCTAAGACACTGGCTTTTTGCCTCCAGTTCTAGCTGAGGCATAGCAATTCTGTCTGTTGGACGAAATCCTGGGACTCATAGGGCATTGCGCCTTGGCAGTCTGCAATCTCCTTAGAACTCTCTTCATCACCAGGCAGTGAGGTCCATGACTCTCTATCATTTTTGCCCCATTCTTTTTTTTTTTTTTTTTTTTTATTTCTGTATGTGTATGAATGTACTGTCTGCATGCAAGTCTGTGCACCCGTGTCGTGCAACGCCGCGGAGGTCAGAAGAGGGTCTCGGATTCCCCTGGAACTGGAGTTCTCCTGGAATTGGAGCTTCAGACGGTTCTCAGCCGCCATGTGGGTGCTGGGGATCGAACCCGGGTCCTCTGTAAGAGCGGTTGGCGCTCTTAACCGCTAGGCCATCTCTCCAGCCCCCATTTGCCACATTCTAAAAGAAAACCTGGGGGTTGGGGGAGTTGTATTATAAAAGGAAGATTTAGTTTACAGCTCTGCCTAGAACAGGCGAGAAAAAACTTCTAATTTTACAACCTACAGAAAAGATGAAGCAAAAGTCAGGAAATGGGCAGATTTCGCTGTGAGTCAGAGCTGTGTGAAAGCTCTTCTCTGCCGCCAGGGCAGCTGTGTGCTTCTCTCAGCAAGGAATCCCTAGGCCTTGAGCTGTACTGTTACAACTGTGCCCTCAGACATCTCCTACTGGGCTCCCATATGTCTTGCCTGTATCTGCCAAACTCCTTTTAAGCAAGCAGTATGATTGCTCTATGGCCAAAAGTTAGAGAAGACAGCTTGGCTCTTTGCTCTTCTTAGCCTATACTGCACTACAGACTCTTAAGGAAACATCAGCTCTAACTATAGACTGGAAGCGCTACTACAAGTTCCATTCTACAGACTTTGCAACTCCTCCATGATGTTCATTCAAGCCAGGCTGAAACAAAAGAATCACAGCAAGTTCAAGGCCAGCTTCGTATACGTAGTAAACTCCTGGCCAGCCAAGGCTACACAGAGAGACCTTGTCTCAAAAGAGAAAAAGACAGGTGAAGGTGGCAGTGAAATGGCTCAGTGGGGAAAGACACTTGTCACCAACCCTGAGGAGCTGAGTTTAAACCTTGGAACCCACATGGCCGAAGGAGAGAACCAACTCCTGCAGGTTGTCTTCTCACCTGCACCTGAGCTCCCAGACATGCACACACCACATGCACACAGAAAACACATGGCTGAAGGAGAGAACCAACTCCTGCAGGTTGTCTTCTGACCGGCACCTGAGCTCCCAGACATGTACACACCCACATGCATGCACATACCCACGTGCACACAGAAAACACATGGCTGAAGAAGACAGCCAACTCCTTCAGGTTGTCTTCTCAGCTGCACCTGAGTTCCCAGACATGCACACACCCACATGTACACATCCACATGCACACAGAAAACACATTTTTTTTAATATTTTTTTTTAATTTTTATTTATTTCTGTATGTGTATCAATGTACTGTCTGCATGCAGGTCTGTGCACCCGTGTCGTGCAATGCCGTGGAGGTCAGAAGAGGGTCTCGGATTCCCCTGGAGCTGGAGTTCTCCTGGAATTGGAGTTTCAGACGGATCTCGGCCGCCATGTGGGTGCTGGGGATCGAACCTGGGTCCTGTGCAAGAGCGGTCGGCGCTCTTAACCGCTAGGCCATCTCTCCAGCCCCAGAAAACACATTTTTAAGAACACAGGCTGGGAGATATCTCAGCATTTAGAGTGCTTGCTGCTCTTGCACAGGACCCAAGTTCAGTTCTTAGCACTCATATTGGTGGCTGACCCTGCCTGTCTCTCCAGCTCTAGGAGACTCAGCACCTTCTCCTGGCCTCCACCAGACCCCACATGCATGTGTGCACACAGAAACACGCAGGCACGTACACATGAATAAAAACACACAGGCATGTACACATGAATAAAAACAAAAAGCAAGAAGCTAGACAAATGTAAGATCCTTATTTCCGAACAGAGCAGCCACCTTGAACTCGAGCTGTTGGCACTGCTGGTTCATAGCTCTAAATCTGAGCCAGCTCCTCACTTCCCTTCAGATCTACCCTAGCTCCTCAAAAAAACCCCAGGGTTGAGATGACTCAGTGGTAAGAAGGCTTGCTGAACACACTTGAAGACCAGAGTTAAGGTCCCAGCACCCATGTAAAAAGCCAGATGTGACTACACACGTGCCCAGAACTCCAGCACTGTGAGTGGCAAACACTGGAGGGTCACTGGGGCTTGCTGCCCCCTACCTAGCTCCAACATCAGTGGAAGACCCTGTCTCAAAGTATTCTATTGAGAGACAGAGTCATAGAGCAAAACTCAGGATGTCCCCTTCTGGCATGTGCACACACACAGACAGCACACGCACACACACACACACACACAAGGCATTTTAAGTGAAGTCATGCCAGCCTAGACAGAAAGAAAGTGTCCTAGTTTGTCTTCCATTGCTGTGACAAAACACTCCGACCAACACCAACTTGGGGAGGAAAGGGTTTATTCAGCTTACATCTCCTGGGTCACAGTTCATCACTTAGGGAGCCCAAGGTAGGAACTCAGGGCAGGAACCTGGAGGCAGGAGCTGAAGCACAGGCCATGGAGGAATGCTGTTCACTGGCTTGCTCTCCTGACCCATGCCTAGCCTGCCTTCTTATATGGTACACAACAACCTGCGCAGTGTGGCACCACTCATTGTGGGCTAAGCCCTCCTACACTGCTCGACAATCAGACAATACTCCACAGATGTGGCCACAGGCCAATCCAATGGAACCAATTCCCCAATTGAGGCTCCCTCAACCCAGGTGTGTCAAGTTGACACTAAAGCTATCCAGAACAATTGACCCCTTGTCAACTTGACACACAAAACACATCACTATTAAACCACCACCTTTCCAGTTCTTGTCCCCAAAGTATGATGTTAACATTAATCACAACCTAAGACAGTACAACCTTAAAAGCCCCACAGTCCTTAAAATGTCCAAACACTTAAAAGTTCACAGTCCTTTAAAAGTCTCTTAACTGTGGGCTGCTGTAAAATCCAAAACAAGTACTGTCTTATTTCAAAGGGAAGAATCAGGCACACTCAAACAAAACCTAAGTACAGCAAAGTAGCTCAAGGCTGGACATCTGGGATTCACTCACGATCTTCTGGGCTCCAAAGGGTTTCAGCAGCTCCCCTTCTCTGACTCTGCCGTCCGTGGCACACACAGCTCATCTCTAAGGCCCAGGCTGACTCCATTTCACACCTGCTGCTGCTCTTGGTGGTCGTCCCATGGTCCTGGCATCTCCAAAAAGCTGGGGTCGCCACTGAAACTGAGGCAGCACCTTCACCAATGGTCTCTTCTGACCTCTCCTGGTGCAAAGCCTCAGCTTCTCTCCATGACCCCTGCAATCCTGGGGTCTTCACTGCAACCAAGGTGCACTTCCACCAATTGCCTTTCCTGACTTCTCACAGTACCAAGCCTGCGCTGCACCTCTTTCCGTGACACCATCAAATTTCAAACACCAGAACATATAGGCGAGGAGATCTTACAACACCAAGTCCTGCTTCTGATTTGAGATGGCGGCTCAGGCCCCTTCTGGCTCCCAGCTTATGTGTGCTGACCTTGAACGAAATTCTTCCCAGGAAGATTTCACCACAGTGATGCTGGCTTTCTTGTTACTTACAGAGCTGATTTTTCAGCCCCAGTACCAGCATCAATTGTCCCGTACAACAAAATTTCACTTCAGGTTCTGGTCTTTGTTACTTACAGCGATTCTTCAGCCCCAGTGACCAGAACCCACAGAATACACAGTTCCTGCCCATGTAATGTCTTTGTTCACCTTTTTAAAACTAGAAGACTTCACAAGCCCGAACACACTCCTATTTTCTTCCTTCTACCACTCTTCAGCACAAATGACTCAAGCTCACAAGCACCAATCTTCTAGGCATTAAATGAATTCCTCAGCCCAATTCAGTTCCAATACGCCCTCCACAAAATCCTCCCCCAGAACACCCAGGTCAGGTCTGTCACAAGCACTAATCTTTTATTAGCCACTTCTTCTCTTTCGCCTGCTACCACTTCTGTCCTAGTCTTGCTCTTCCAATGACTGCTGACAAAACACTTCGACAACACCAACTGGCGGACGGTAAATTGGTTTTATTCAGATACATCTCCTGGGTCACAGTTCATCCTTAGGGAGCCCAGGTCGTTAGTAACTAGGCACGTCTGAACCTGGAGGCCCAGGAGCCCCTCGAATACAGGCCATGGAGGAGTGGTGTTCACTGGCTTGCTTCCCTGGACCACGGCCTTAGTCTGCCTTTTTTTTTTTTTTTTTTTGTCTTTTTGAGACAGGGTCTCCTTGTAGCCCCAGCTGTCCTGGAACTCGCTCTGTAGACCAGGCCGGCCTTGAACTCACAGAGATCCTCCTGCCTCTGCCTCCCAGGTGCTAGGATTAAAGGCGTGTGCCACCACGCCCGGCCCTAGCCTGCCTTCTTATACGGTACACAACAACCTGCCCAGTGTGGCACCACTCATTGTGGGCTAAGCCCTCCCACACTGCTCGACCATCAAGACAATACTCCACAGATGTGGCCACAGGCCAATCCAATGGAGCCAATTCCCCAACTGAGGCTCCCTCAACCCAAGTGTGTCAAGTTGACACTAAAGCTATCCAGAACAGAAGGAAATAGAAGAACAGCCAGGTGTGGTCACTCATTCCTATAAATGCAGCACTCTGAGGCTGAGGCAAGAGGAATTCGAGGTTAGATTGGGCTAAATGATAAGAGCCCTGCGTAAAGAACTTTGTAAGTTGAGGGCTAAGGCAATAGCTCAGTCAGGAAAGTGCTTGTCATGAAGCACGAGGACCTGAGTTGGATCCCCAAACCCACACAGAAAAGCCAGGCGTGGTGGTACTGGCAGCAGTCTTGTAATTCCAGCACAAGGGGCAGCGACAGGCAGATCCCTGAGGCTCATGGCCAGCCAGCCTTGATGAATGAGTGAGTTCCAGGCTGGTGAGAAGTCCTGTCTCAAAAACCAAGGTGGAAGGCATCCTGAAGAAAGACACCAAGGTTGACCTCTGGCCTCTGTGCTCACCTGCACATACATGTACACGCACCCCCAACAAGCACACATGTACGCACACAAAAAGTGCTGCTTTCTGATGCCATGGCTAAGGAAGCATCACTGAGGGCTTTTACTTCCACGCTGCCGTGTCTGAGTCAGAGTCTCCTAAGGAGCCTGAACAGCTTTGAGAGCGCTTCATCAGAGGGCTGGAATTCAAAACATGACGAGTCCAGTGAGCATCTGAGGAGCCATTTTGAGCAGATGAGTGCATTCACAAACTAAGTAGTAATGAGAGATCCAAACACCAAGCACCCCGGGGTCTTTGTGTTTGTCACTTACACCACTGTAGGGGAGGTGGATGCAGCCATGAACATAAGACCACACAAGGTGGATGGAAAGGTGGCAGAAGCAGAACCAGAGAGCTGTGTCAGGAGGAGGAGACCAGGTGCCTACTTAACTGTGAAAAGGATCTTTGTTGGTACTAAAAAAGACACTGAAGATCACCTGTGAGATGATTTTGAACACCATGGGGAAATTAAAGTGATTGAAATCGTGACTGTCAGGGGCGCTGGAAAGAAGAGGAGCTTTGCTTTTGTCACCTTTGATGACAATGATTCCGTGGATGAGATTGTCATTCAGTGATACCACACTGTGGATGGCCACAACTATGAAATAACAAAAGCCTTGTTGAAGTGCTTCATGTAGCCAAAGAGGCCAGGTGGTTCTGGAAACTCTGGTCATGTTGAGGAGGGGTTTTGATGACAGTGACAGTTTCGGTCATGAAGGAAACTTCAGTAGTCATGGTGGCTTTGGTGGCAGATATGGAGGTCGTGCATATGATGGTAGAGAGGATGGCTACAGTGGATTTGGTGGTGATGGAAGCCATTTTGGGGGTGGCAGAAGCTACATTGATTTTGGCAGTGACAATGACCAATCTTCACATTTTGGACCTTCTATAAAGGGAGGAAACTTTGGAGGCAGAAGCTCTGGGCCCTAGAGTGGTGGAGGCCAGTACTTCTTGAAACCATGGAACTAAGGCAGCTGTGGGGGTTCTTGCGGTGGCGGTGGCAGTGGCAGAAAGTTCTAACTACTGCCAGGAAGCAAAGCTTAGCAGGAGAAGAGAAGGAGAGAAGTGACAGGGAAGCCACAGCTTACAACAGACCATGAACTCAGCCACGCACAGTGGTAGCAGGGTTAGCTGCTGCTAGAAGACATATTTAGACGGTACTCGTGCATGTGGGCAAAAGAACTCGAGGACTGTATTTGTGGCTAATTTTATAGCAGGTATTTTAATTTCTGTTCTGCAGACAGTATAAAGCACTCCAACACAGGATTTTAATTTTTATTTATTTATTTATTTTTATGTGTATGAATGTATTGTCTGCATGCAGGTCTTTGCACCCGTGTCGTGCGATGCCGCGGAGGTCAGAAGAGGGTCTCGGATTCCCCTGGTGCTGGAGTTCTCCTGGAACCGGAGTCACAGACGGTTCTCAGCCGCCATGTGGGTGCTGGGGATCGAACCCGGGTCCTCTGCAAGAGCGGTCAGCGCTCTTAACCGCTAGGCCATCCCTCCAGCCCCCCAACACAGGATTTTAATGAAGACTATTTTTCACCCATCTGGTGATTGATAAATATGGTCTGATCATTATGCTGAATAAATATGTCTTTAAAAAAATAAGAGCTGGTGAGATGACTGAGCAAGTGAAGGTACCTGCCTGAAAACCTGACAACCTGAACTCAATCCCCAGAATCCACATGATGGAAGGAGGGAGCTGACTCCCATGAGTTGTCCTCTGACTTCCACCATGTGCTGTGGCGTGCTTGTACCCAGACATACACACTCACACACAGTAAATAAATAAATGTAATTTAAAGTCTTTTTAACTTAAAATATAGAAGTTAAAAGGGGCTGGAGAAATGGCCCAGTGGTTAAGAGCACCAGCTGCTCTTGCAGAGGACCCAGGTTCAGTTCTCAGCACCCACATGGCAATAACAACTGTTATAACTCCAGTTCCAGAAGATCTGCTGCCCTCTCCTGGCCTCTATAGGCATTGCATGCATGGGTGCACTTACCTGCACACAGTCATGAGCATAAAATAGAATACACATAAAACAAAAATAGATAAAGAAGAAAACAATGAAACACAACCAATAAACAGAAGGCAACAGGTATACACTTTTGGTTTTTTATTTTGGTCTTTTTGAGATAGGGTCTTCCTTTAATCCCAGCTGTCCTGGAACTTGCTCTGTAGACCAGGCTGGCTTTGAACTCACAAAGATCTGCCTGCCTCTGCCTCCCGAGTGCTAGGATTAAAGGCATGCACCACCACGCCCGATATACATTCTTAATCAAAATGGTGATATATCAGAATCTCAGTTCCTGTCCTGCCCTCCAAGATGTCAGAATCCTGTGAGACCTTCTTGGGGGAGGCAAATTCCTTTTGCTGGCATCTAGAATGGCATTTCTGGAGCTACAGGGAGATGCTGTCTCAAAAAGACAAACAAACAAAAAAAGTTTACCACCAAATGTCAGTGGCCCTGTTAGATAAGGTTATTTATATAGGTAGCTCTGAGAAACTGTGAGAGTAAGGAAGAGTTAGGAGCCAAAGAAACCAGCTCCTCTCCATCAAGACCAGGTATGAAACACAACAGCACAAAGCAGGCGCTCCAACCGGGAGATACAGGCTCTCTGATTTGCTGGTGGAGCCATACTAGGGTTTGAGACTATATTGAAAACTTGACTTAGAATTTGTAAATACACTATTTTCTTCACTGTCTGTTTCTCTTTTTTTCCTAGGCACTCAATCTGAAAATAGCACAGCTGAAGTCCATGGCATCCTGGCAGGTATCCCAGTCTTCTTTCCCATTCCTGAGCCTGATGGTTGTAAGTGTGGAATCAACTGCCCCATCCAGAAAGATAAGACCTATAGCTACCTGAATAAACTGCCGGTGAAGAGTGAATATCCCTCTGTAAGTGACACTGCTGTGGAGGAAACTGTAGGCCCTAGGGCTAGGTAAAAAAAAAAAAAAACAACCTGGAAGGCTGGGAGTAAGAAGCAGAGAGATTGGGCAGATAGTTTAAGGTCCAAGTTATCCTAGCATCATCTTCAGAAAAATTCAGTACTTAAGGAAAGAAATAATATATTTTTTAAAAAGGAGCTGGTAGTGGTAGCACATGCCCATAGGATATGCTGAAGAGGCAGAGGCAGGAGAATCATAAGTTCAAGGCCAGCTTGGGCTGCACATTTTCCATACGAAAATGAAGTTCCTGGGCGCCTGTTCTTATGGACCTACAGCATTGGTATCAGCAGGCACAAGATCCATGCAAGCTCAGCTAGACAAAAACCCAACACAGAACTGCAGAAATGGGTAGCAGAGGCCAACCTTGGCTGAGGAAATATTGGCAGCAGATGGCGGTTGGGTGAGGAAGACCTGGCCTTCTTTAGAAAAGAGACTCAGGATAGGCTGACTAGAGCTCAGGGGAGGAGCTGGCACTGAGGAGGGAGCGAGGAGTGTAATTTGATGTAACAGACCCTAGCACAAATGACGGAAGGTGTGAACTCCAAGGGGGGGGGGGAGCCAAGGGAGAAGCAGGTATAATGTTGATTAAGACTGACTGAAAAATCATGTATGAAACAAATTAAAAATTCAATTAAAATTAAATAAATAGGAAAAGGAAAAGAAAGTCTGGTTTATCTATCATACTCTTAAGAGAGGAGTAGTTTGTTAGCTCTGTAGCAACGAATAACATTGGCACCATGGTCCTCTGTACCCCAGCCCTGGTTTTTTTGTTTTTTTTTTAATTTTTTTTTTTTTAATTTTTTTTATTTCTGTATGTGTATGAATGTACTGTTCTGCATGCAGGTCTGTGCACCCGTGTCGTGCAATGCCGCGGAGGTCAGAAGAGGGCGTCGGATTCCCCTGGAACTGGAGTTCTCCTGGAATTGGAGTTTCAGACGGCTCTCGGCCGCCATGTGGGTGCTGGGGATTGAACCCGGGTCCTCTGCAAGAGCGTCGGCGCTCCTAACCACTAGGCCATCTCTCCAGCCCCACAGCCCTGGTTTATATTCATCCTGCTTTACCTACTTCTCTGCCAAGTACTTAAGAGCAGGTGGATAAATACTGTAAAACTAGTGCACATCTTTAAAATACTTTCCTGAGCCAGCAATGTCAGTGGACTAAGGGACTTGTCACCAAGCCTGATGGCTGAGTTTAGTTCCCAGGGCAAACATGGTGAAAGGGAAGAACTGATTCCCAAAGTTGTCGTTTGACCTTCACAATCACTATCAGTCAATAAGTAAATAATTTTAAAATTAAAAAGAGTCAGCGGCATTGGAGTGGTCCTGTATCAAAGATACAAATCATGATTAAAAATGGAAGAAGAAGCCAGGTGTGGTGGCGCACGTCTTTAATCCCAGCACTCGGGAAGCAGAGGCAGGCGGATCTTTGTGAGTTCAAGGCCAGCCTGGTCTACAGAGTGAGTTCCAGGACAGCTGGGGCTACAGGGAGACCCTGTCTCGAAAAGATCGAAAAGACCAAAAAAAAAAGGAGGAAGAAAGAGATTGCTTTTTTCCATGAAGAAAAAGAACTGCTTTGTTTTGTTTTAGGTTGCTTGTGTGTTGTTTGTTTTGAGACAGGGTCTCACCCTGTAGCCCAGGTTGGTTGGTTTTAAACTCTTCCTGTCTCAGGCTCTGAAGTGTTAGGAGTGTAGGCATGTGCCACTATGCCTGGCAGGACCACATTGTTTTTAAAGGAAGCCAATTAGAACCCAAGTGTAATCTGGCCATTTTCTAGAAAAAAAACAAAGTAATTAACGACATTCTAAGAAGACTAAAATATTTAAAAGTTGTTGGACTTTTAGTTACACAGTTACATAGTTACACAGACTCTGTCACAGTACCTTAAGGTCAGTGACAGAGTCTGTGTAACTATGGGTAGTTCACTTCAGTTATGTATGCAGAGGATCAGGACCTCATTCAGAGTAGGTACTTAATATATAGTAGTTACCATTCTTTAGTGAGTTACATTTAGTTTGAAAAACAGCTTAAGCTGTGTTAGTCTAAATGCTAAGTAAAGCAGTAATATATACAAATCTTGACAGTGTTTCAAGAGTTATTCAAATGTTACATTTGGAAAAATACATTTGACTACAAAAGAGAGGTAGTAACAATAACACATTAATGCCTACCTGCAAAATGTCTGTGATTAAGAATTAGAAAGGATTCCAGCACTCAGGAGGCAGAGGCAGGAGATCTCTGAGTTCAAAGCCAGCCTGGTCTACATAGTGAGTTCCAGGACAGCTGGGGCTCAAAAAGAAAAAAAAAAAAAAAAGAAAGGACAGCTGCTTACAGTCTCAGCACCTAGAGGGCTAATAAAGGAGGATCACCATGAATGGGAGGCCAGCCTAAGTTATCTAGTGAGTTCCAGAGTTCTGGACCAGCTTGGGCTACAGTCTCAAGAAACAACAAAAAGAAAGCTCCTATTTTGAATGTAGCAAGTCAAAGCAGAGATCTTTATGAGGTATATAATTAGAAAACAGCTTAGGAGCTGGAGAGATGGCTCAGCAGTTAAGAACACTGACTGCTTTTGCAGAGGACCCAAGTTCGATTCCCAGTATCCACATGGCACAGCTAAGAACCGTCTTTAACTCCAGTTCCAGGAGAATCTGACACCCTCTTCTGTCCTCCACAGCATTGCATGACACAGGTGCACAAACCTACATGCAGACAGTACACTCCTACACATTAAAAAAAAAAAAAAAAAGGTTAAGAACTGAACGTGGTAGCTCCTGCTACAACGTTAGCACCTGGAAGGCAAGGCGGGGGGATTGCTGTGAAAAGGGACAACAGAGTTCCAGGTCAGTCTCTCCTACAGTGAGAACCTGTCTTCACAAAAAGAAAACGAAGCCAGGTGTGGTGGCCATTAATCCCAGCACTTCAGAGGCAGGGACAGGCAGATCTCTGTGAGTTCAAGGCCAGCCTGGTCTACGTACTGAGTTCCAGGCCATCTATGGCTACAGGGAGACCCTGTCTCAAAAAGAAAACAAGAAAGAGAAAAGAAAATGGAGAGGAAGAGAAGGAAGGGAAGGAGAAACAGTTTAAAGAAGTTGGCACTATGTTGTTACAATGATGGTTGTCTTTGAAATTATCCAGGTACCAATCTCTTCAGGTCATCCTTTGTGCTTTGGATTTCTCTTTAACTGATAACTAAAGCTTTTTATACCTAAGAATCTAAGTGCTCTACCTTCTGCTCCTTGTGGTTGCTGGTGCAAACGGCTATAACAATTTGCCAAATATGTGAGAAGTTTTTTAAATTTAAAATTAGTATTCTTAGGGCTAGAGAGCTGGCTCAATAGTTAAAAGCACTGACTGCTCTTGCAGAGGACATAGTGGGACTCTCTCTCAAAAAAATGATTAATGTGTGGGCTTTGTGGTGCATGTCTTTAATCCCAGCACTTTGGATGCAGAGGCAGGTCTATAATAGTGAGTTCAGGACAGCTGGGAGTACAGGGAGACCTTGTTTCAAAAAGACCAAAAAAAAAAATTATTCGTCTAAGGCTTTATTTATATGCCACTGATCTGAGAAGGGAAAAATACTTTAGAAATGCAGTATGGGGAGGGGGGTTACAGAGATGGCTCAGCAGTTAAGAGTACTGACTGCTCTTACAGGTGACCCAGGTTCAGTTCTCAGCACCCCACATGGCAGATAACACCTGTCTATAACTCCATTCCAGGGGACCTGACACTCTCTTCTGGTCTCTGTGGGCATCAAATGCATGTAATGCACTTACACACATTCAGGCAAAACATTCATATGCATAAAATAAAAATATATTACATTTTTAAAAAGAAAAGAAACTCAGCATGGTGATGTACACCTTTAATCCCAGCACTCAGGAGGCTGAGACAGGAGGACCAAGAGTTTGAGGCCAGCTGGAGCTATATAACAAAACTCTTGTCTTGGAACAGGAAGGAAGGGAGGGAGGGAGGGAGGGAGGGAACAAGGGAAGGAAGGAAGGAAGGGAGGGAGGGAGGGAGGGAACAAGGGAAGGAAGGAAGGAAGGAAGGGAACAAAGGAAGAAATGAATGCTAACAAGGTGCGGTGGCCATATGAGCAGTCCCGGGACTCTGGGAGCTGAGGCAGTATGATCATCTTGACATCAAAGATAAGGTCTTGGAAAGGACAAAGCTAGGCAGGATGGTGTGTGCTTGTAATCCCAGCCTCAGAAGGCTGAAGCAGGAGGATTCCACAAACTCAAAGTTATGCTACATAGTGAGTTCAAGGCTAACCTGGGCTAACTATCAAAATGCTGACTCAGAAAACAAAAAGGGAAAGGGAAGACCAAGAGGGAAGAAAGATTACCCTTGGTAAAATTCACATTTGATAAATGAGGTTGTCGTGTGTGACAGTGCTGACACCGTGTCAGCCATAACTTGGTTCGTTCTCCTTCTAAGTGTAAAGCCACAGAAGGTGCCGTATCCTAAGCAGGCTTCATGATGACATGACTTTAAAGACAAAATTAGGAATTAGGATGCACAGTTAAGCCAATTATGGATAAAGTCAAGTTTTAATTTTTCTCAATTTTTTTTTCTTTCTCCAGATAAAGCTGGTAGTGGAATGGAAACTTGAGGATGATAAAAGTCAAAATTTCTTCTGCTGGAGAATCCCAGTACAGATCACAGGCTAAGCTTGTTGATGCCCCTGTGCCGATGTGGGGGTGAAAGTCTGGATGGAGGTGGAGAGGAAATGGAAGAGAAGTCATACCTGAAATTGAACCGTGCCACAAGATGAAAAGAATTCCAAGACTACTGTTTTATTCCTCCATGATACCTGTGACCCTGCTTCTTGAGAGTTCAGAACTGTTGCCTTTGATATCCTTAGCCAAGAAAGCTGGTTGTGGTGGCTCATACCTTTAATCCCAGCACTCAGGAGGTCAAGGCAGACAGATCTCTGAATTCAAGCCCTGCCTGGTCTATATAGTTCTAGGTCAGCCAGCACTACATAATAAAACCCTGCCTTTGAAACAAAACAAAACAAAAAAAGGCTGAAGAAAGAGAGACTGCAGGGATTCATTTTAAGTCTTTACTACTTGATGGGGCTGGAGAGATAGCCTAGCGGTTAAGAGCGCCGACTGCTCTTGCAGAAGACCTGGGTTCGATCCCCAGCACCCACATGGCGGCTGAGAACCGTCTGTAACTCCAATTCCAGGAGAACTCCAGTTCCAGGGGAATCCGATGCCCTCTTCTGACCTCCACGGCATTGCATGACACGGGTGCACAAACCTCCATGCAGACAATACATTCACACACATAAATAAATAAATAAAATAAAAATTAAAAAAAAAGTCTCTACTATTTGCTGTTGGATTAAGGTAGCCCATGGACAGGATGGGGGAGGGGGTTGCAGGTAACTTGATCCAGGGCTATTAGTCCTCACTAGGAAGGATGGCTTCCAAGAGACTTTTCTCTCTAGATGAGGATGTTACCCACACAGTTTCCTCATCTCTAAGTGCCTGCCTTGAGTCCCATGAACCTGGCTACCAAGTCTACTGAGTCAATAGCACCCTGCTGCTTCAACAGTAGTAATTTGCTCTCCACTGTATCCAGACATTGGTTGGAGAGAGTTCTACAGCAGAAATTCAGTTCTGGGTGGCTGGATCTTCGTAGTTAACTCTTGTTTCTTAGGTCATTTCATTAAAGGTAGTATTTGGTTAATGTTTGTTCGTTTTAGTAATACTAATTTGTATCCTATTTCTGTACCTGAAAATAAGCTTTTGAATAAATAAGTTGCCATTCTTCTCTTTTGTGTTTTGGGGTTTTTGGGGGGGAGTTGTTCTGGGAGGGGTGGTATTTTTGAGACAGTCTCCTTTTAGTCCCAGCTGGCCTGGGGCTTGCTCTGTAGACCAGGCTAGCTTTGAACTCTCAGAGATCCACCTGCCTCTGCCTCCCAAGCGCTAGGATTAAAGGCGTGCACCACCACACCCGGCTGGAGCTGCTTTGGGGATAGTATGTCCACTCGGCTCCGTGGCAGCCAGGCAGTCTGTCCCCTAGCTCCACTGAAGACATGACTCTTAGAAACTGCCTTTTCCTCATTTCCCCCCACCCCCCAGTTAGACCTTATTCTTTCATAAAAAGCAGTGAACGCACAGTGATCTCTGGGAGATCATTTGCTGTGATGGGGAATCCTAGAAAGGTAAGAAGAAACGTGAGATTGGGTGGGTGGCACATGCCTGTAGTTCTAGATCTGAGGAGGCTGGAGGACCATGAGTTCCAGACCCCCAAAACAAGCAAACAACCTAGATTTGGTGGCTCACAGCCTGGAATTATAACACTGGGGCAGACAGGTGGATTGCTGCAAGTTTGAGAACTACATAGTTTAAGGATCGCATGGCCTAAGTGAGACCCTGGCTCAAAGGAACAGTATAGTAAGTAATAGTTATTTAAATCTTAAAGTGGCAAATGTCATGAGGTACATTTTGCTGCTTGGAATCCATGTGCTTTTCTATTGATGTTTGGTTTGGGGTAGGGTTGGTTGGTTTTGACAGGGTCTCACTGTTATCCCTGTTGGGCCTAGAACTGTAGATACAGCTATATCCTACCCACCTAGTCCAGCTTCCCTTTTTACCTTTCCATTTCCAGGCTTCCCCATCAGAGCAGATGATTTCCCAGAGATCACCATGTTTTTCTCTCTGCTTTACATCTCATGTAACCAAGGCTGGCCTCAAACTCAGAGAACACTTGCCTCTGCCTCCTTAGTGATTGGCATTAAAGCCATGTACCTCCATACCTGGTCTATTTTACTTATTATTTTAGTTTTATATGTATGAGTGTATTGCCTGCATGTTGGTAGGTGCACCTATGTTGTGCAGTGCCCATGGAGGTCAGAAGGCATCAGATTCCCTGAAACTGGAGATACAGATGGTTGTTAGCCACCATGTGAGTGCTGGGATTTGAACCTGGGTCTTCTGCAAGAACAGCCAGCACTTTTAACCACTGAGCCATTTCTCCAGCCCCTGTTTTATTTTTTGAGAAAGGGTCTGATAGGCTGGCCTTGAACTTGACATGTAGCAGAGGATGACCTTGAACCTCTTGCCTCTTCCCAAGTGCTGAGGTTTCGGATATGCCCCTAGGAGAATAGAATCCATGTACTTTAATCAGCATGTATGTGGCAAAGGGTTTATAACCCTATCATAATACAATTGAGAAGCCTTGCATGGTGGCGCATTCCTGTAATCCCTTCTAGCCTGGTTACATAAGACCTGTTTCAAGAAAAAAAAATTTTTTTAAATAATTGAGTTGAGTTATAACACTAGTTGGAATGTTAGGTTGGGCAAAAGGAAGAAACTGTCAGGTGAATGCTAACTGTTTATGAGCAAATAATTCATTTGGCCCATTTTCATGCCAATATCCTTAGACCCTTGAGTTTCTCAGTGTGGTTCCTAGGGAAACCACCAGGGGACAGCAGTGGGTCGGGAACGTCGCCAAGCTTTGCTACTTAGCGCTGGCAGCCCCATCACTTACTGTTTAACCAAGATCTTTTGTGTATCCTATCACACTGAGCTTACCCTATCTTCCCATGTAGACACTATATGTGTCAGAATCATGTGAATTCCAAAAGTGGCCACCCGCTGAGGTTGCTGGTTTCTAACTGCCTGTACTTGAATCCTGGCTCCAGCCATTAATGAGCGTTGTTACCAGTGTGAGCTTTAAATCATGACTCTCCTTCAGTTTCAGTTTCCTTATCCGTTGAGCAGGAACAATAATATTAAGTGAAATGAGGCATGTAACACGCTTAGATGACCCATTGCATATAATGCACACTCTTGTCAATGCTAGCTATTATGCTGGGACATTTCTTTGTCCAAAAGTAGCAGGGAAATCAGGGATTCAATCTGATGTGCACTAATGTGCCTCCGTAAGCTATGGTTTTTGTGCAGGAGCTTTTTGAGGGGCCAGGAGAAGCTCAGTTCTCACGTTTGCTGACTCCCTATTCCCCAAAGATTATTCTTGCTTTTGGCTCCTTAGAAGCTGACAGTTACCAACCTCGCATTTCACGCTCCTCTGTCCTCATGTGAAGAGAGAGAAATGCAGCTCAGCTAGTGTATGTCCTTTTTTCAGAACCGAAGGGTTGCCCAACAGCTTAGGACTGTTTACCTACCAGCCACCAGGAGGCTCAGTGAAGGCTGCAGCTATGAGATAGGCAGGGCTCCCGTGAGGGGATTAGTTTGAAAGGTTATCTTCTGCAGAAAGTTCACGGTCATAACACTGAGAAGCCTTGAATCCTAGGTAAGCAAGGGTCAAGCCCCTCCCAGTGCTAGTCTCATACTTTTCTGAGTAAGCCTCGAGTCTTACACCCAACTCTTCTCTTTCATAAACCCAAGGCAGATAAATATTAAGGCTCTAGTTGCTAATAAAAACCAACAAGGGTAGAGGAGTTTCTGAGTCTGTGCTTTACTGTAAATTAAACAAACAAAAGGGTCAGGCTCAGAGGGCAAAGCTCTTTCCACTCCAGCATAAGGATCTGAGTTTGGATTCTCAGCTGGAACTGGGGCTCAGCAGTGAAGAGTTCTTGCTGCACAGCTTGCATACCAGCATTTGGGAGGCAGAGGCAGGTGGATCTCTGTGAATCTGAGGCCAGCCTGATCTACAGAGCAAGTTCCAGTCCATCCAGGACTACATAGTGAGACCCTATCTAAAAAAAAAAAAAAAAAAGTGTGGCTGGAAAGATGGTCCAACAATTAAGAGAACTGGGGTTTGGTTCCCAGCACCCACATGGAAGCTAACGACTGTCTGTAATTCCAGTTCCAGGGGATCCAACACCCCCTGTTGTCCTTTGTGGGCATTGTAGGACATGGGTACACTTACACACATGCAGGCAAAACACTAGTCAACATAAAATAAAATTTAAAAATACATTTTTTTTTAAAAGAGCACTTGCTGCTCTTGCGGAGGTCCTGGGTTAGGCAGCTGGCACCCAGCTGGCAACTAAGAACTGTTAATTCCAGATCTGTCAGGAACCAACTTCCTCTCCTGCCCACCATGGTCACCGCACGCTTGTGGGGCACTTACATATATGTGCAGGAAAAACACTCATATACACAAAATAGTTTTGGAAAGCTAAATGTGGTAGCATGCATCTGTAGGCTGGCACTCCTGTGATGAATGGGAGATAGAGACAGGAGAGTCCCCAGAAGCCCAGAAGCCAGTTAGCCTGACATATGCAATAACAAAAATCCCATCTCAAACAAGATGGAAGGTGAGGACTGACACTGACGGTTATCTTCATCTGGCCTCTGCACAAGGCCATGGCATGCCCTGCAAAACAGAGTAATAAACCAAGCATGGTGGCACGGGCACATGATCCTAGCATTTAGGCCAAGGATCATAAGTTTAAGGTCATTCTCAGCTACATAGCGAGTTCAAGACCAGCCTGAGCCAGAACGAAAGGAAAGAAGGAAGGAAAGGAAAAGTGAGTGAGACTGATTATGTTTCACAAAGGTTGATAAAACATACTAGTCTGAGAACTGCATAGCAAAAGTGACTTAAAATAGGCAAGGTCCGGCTGGAGAGATGGTCTAGCGGTTGGGAGCGCTGACTGCTCTTGCAGAGGACCCAGGTTCGATCCCCAGCACCCACATGGTGGCTGAGAAACGTCTTTAACTCCAGTTCCAGGGGAATCTGACGCCCTCTTCTGACCTCCGCGGCATTGCACCACACGGGTGCACAGACCTGCATACAGACAGTACATTCATACACATACAAAATAAATAAAATTAAAAAAAAATTAGGCAAGGTCAACTAAGAAGATGATCTTGGTGTTAACCCTTTCCTTTAACCCAGGAAGTGAACAGTGCTTCAGTACTGGGTTGGTATGGAGATAGGGTCATGGTATGTAAGAAAATCACTGACAGGGAGCTGTTGTTAAAAGTCATTAGTGTGGGGACTGGAGAGATAACCTAGCGGTTAAGAGCACTGACGCTCTTGCAGAGGACCCGGGTTCGATCCCCAGCACCCACATGGCGGCTAAGAACCGTCTGAAACTCCAATTCCAGGAGAACTCCAGTTCCAGGGGAATCCGAGACCCTCTTCTGACCTCCTCGGCATTGCACGACACGGGTGCACAGACCTGCATGCAGACAGTACATTCATACACATACAAAGATAAATAATAATAAAAAAATTTAAAAGAAAAAAAAAAGAAAAAAAAAGTCATTAGGGTGGGCTGGGTGTGGTGGCACACACCTTTAATCCTAGCACTTGGGAGGCAGAGGCAGGCGGATCTTTGTGAGTTCAAGGCCAGCCTGGTCGACAATAGTGAGTTCCAGGACAGCCGGAGCTACAGGAAGATCCTGTCTCAAAAAGACCAAAAAAAAAAAAGTCATTAGGGTGACAGTCACTTTGAACAAGGGCCTTCTGGGATGGAGACAGAACCAAAAATAGACATTAGTGTGTGCCCTTTAAGGCCCTGGATGCTCAGTTGAATTGTTTGCCAGTGTGTGTTGAGAATGTGCTGGAGGGATAGAGCTGTTGTTACTCAAGGTAGAAAGAAGAGGCTGTATATACCCACAAACGTGGACAAAAGTCTGTAGAGTGGTTGAGTCATTTTGAGCGGGTGTGTCTTTTTCTCTCCGGAGGATCCCTGAGTCTAACCCTCAGTTTGTAAAATGAATCCGATTCACTCACAGCTGTCAGTTGACTAGCAACTAGATGGTCTGGGTGTTGGTTACCATGGAAACAGCTAAAAGGCCCATTACCATGGGAACCTACCATGTTCTCCAGACCAGGGGTTTGGTTGCTAAAAAGGCACTTGGGGGTGTGTGACAGGGGGGCATAGGTGTCTGAGGGTCCCACAAGAGGATGAACTGTGTGTGGGAGAGGGCCTGGCCAGCTCCTCCAGTGTCCTCTACTTTCCAAATGCATTCCTCACCTGTCTGCTTCTTGCCTCCTGTGGTTCCCAGAGCACAGGTGCTTGTTCCAAACGGGCAGTAAGCGATTCTGGAGCAGACTTGGCCTGCCGGCACTACCACCATCCTCTCCCATGCCTGTGAGAAGGAGAGTCTTGGCTGTCTTTGGCAGCGCCTTTCCGGAAATCATGTGTCCCAGCTAAGTAGCCAGCAGGTGAGAGCAACAGCTGAGCTCTGAGCTCTGACTGCCAGCGCCAGCGAGTCAGGCCACCAAGAAACCTGGTGAGCAAGACTGGTGGCTGCTGGCCTTAAACATGGCAGAGCTTCTGGTATAGCAGATCAAGAAGCAGAAGGGCAGGCCAGCAGCAGCAGTCTGCTCTGAGCTAAGAGAAATGTATCACTCTGCTCTCTACTCCCCATATGCCCTATGCTTCTTCCAGGTGGATCAGAGTATGAAAAAGACAGGATGGGGATTCTATGTGTGTGCTCAATGGTTATAAGATTCTTTCTTTTTATTTTTTTTTAATTTTATTTATTCTTTTTTTTTTTTTTGTATTTTTTAATTTATTTTGTTATGTGTATGAATGTACTGTCTGCATGTAGGTCTGTGCACCCGTGTCTTGCAATGCTACGGAGGTCAGAAGAGGGCATAAGATTCCCCTGGAACTGGAGTTAAAGATGGTTCTCAGCCTCCATGTGGGTGCTGGGGATCGAACCTGGGTCCTCTGCAAGAGCAGTCGGTGCTCTTAACCGCTAGGCCATCTCTCCAGCCCCAATTTTATTTATTCTTTATGTGTATGAATGTACTGTCTGCATGCAGGTCTGTGCACCCGTGTCGTGCAATGCCGTGGAGGTCAGAAGAGGGCATCAGATTCCCCTGGAACTGGAGTTAAAGAAGGCTCTCAGCCGCCATGTGGGTGCTGGGGATCAAACTCGGGTCCTCTGCAAGAGCAGTCGGCGCTCCCAACTGCTAGGCCATCTCTCCAGCCCCAAAGATTCTTGCATTTTGCAACCAAGGGAAATGACTCAAGTCACTGCTTAGGGGCAAGGTGGAACAATGAGAAAGCATTCTGACGGCTCCACCATTAACTGTGTAATGTAGAGACTGAAGGGGCTAGCGAGATGGCTCAGTGCTTAAGAGCACTGGCTGCTCTTACAGAAGACCTCATTCAGTTCCCAGCATTCACATGGCTGGCAGCTAACACCCACCTATAACCCCAGTTCCACGGGAATCTGATGCCTTTTTCTAACCTCCACAGGCATTACACAACACAGGTGCATCTACATACATGCAGGCAATACACTCATACGCATAAAATAAAAATAATAAATGAAAAAATAGAGAGATTGAAGGAAAAGGACTAAGTCACCTTCAACATCTCTGTCAACACCAGCTGCCTATGGTCCACCCCTGAGGGGGTGTTTGAAAATGATGGACAAACTGACATAGCCTCTTTAACTGTGAGGATGAGGAAAATCTCAGGAATCCAGAGGGACTTAGAACCAAAACTAAGGTCAAGAAGATGTATTTGACTGAGAGCCCATCCCATATGTGTGGTTCAGGGAACGTTGACTTAGTTCTTCAGAACTCTCAGATGTGTAGTGTTGATTCTTTTTCCTCATCTGGCCTTCTGCCTGGAGTTTGTTGGTCACAGTCCTTCCCAAGGAGCTCTAAAAGCTTTGAAGCCTGGTACTAGAGAGACAGACCGCCACCAGAATCTATAGGGAAAGGTTTCGCTCTGGGAAGCAGTAGTTATAGATTTGATTTAGATGAGTTTTCATCTCCCCTCCAACCTTTCCCAGCTGATTGACTTTGGACAACTCTAAGGTCTCACTTTCCTCAGCTCTAAAACAGAGTGATAAGAATATGCATCGCCCTTCTGGGTAGTTCTAATAACATTAGTATTATTTTCATCGTAGATATTAAAGGAAGGTTGCAGCCATGGGAACTGCTCAGCAGCCTAGAATCATACGTATTTGTCATGCGTTTATCTTCCAGATTTAATTCCAGGTAACTTTCAGATGCCTGGCTCTGCTTTGCCTTCATTAAGCCAGACTCTAATCCTCTCTTGAAGACACTTAACCACATTCTTTTCCAGGTACAGTGTTTGCATGTCAGCTTAGCTTCTTCCTGGACTATAAACATCTTGAGAAGAGGGTCTGCCCTCTCAGCTTTGAGTAAATGTTAGAACTAAGCAATTATTTTATTTTTTGAGACGATGTCTTATGTAGCTGAGCTGTCCTTGAACTCTGTGTAACTGAGGACAAATCAGAACTTCTGCTCTTTGTCTCCACCTCCCAAGTGCTAAGATTATGGGTACGCACCAACACGCTTAGCACTCAGCAGTCATGTATACGAATTTCTTCAACATGGAAAAGTATCATGTTCTTTGGGTTTTATTTTTGGTTTTGGTTTTTTTATTTTATTAATTTTTTTATGTGTATGAATGTGCTGTCTGCATGTAGGTCTGTGCACCCGTGTTGTGCAATGCCGCGGAGGTCAGAAGAGGGTGTCAGATTCCCCTGGAACTGGAGTTACAGATGGTTGTCAGCTGCCATGTGGATGCTGGGCATCGAAGCTTCTTGGCTGCTGTCTTCAGTTCACAAAGCCAGTTCTCCCTGTTAGTCCCTGTCTAGGTCGCTGTGATGGCAGCTCCATCGCTGCAAGTTGTATCAGGTTCTCTCTGAGGCCATATCTGGTTTATGCAATACCCTCCACTCTGCTATATTGAAGGTCTGCACCTGATACCAGATCCTTGCAGCTTCTCGCCAGGGCTTGGCAATGCATGGTTCATCCTGAGCAAAGCCCAAGGAACTCCAAAGTGAGAACCATCCCCTCTCAAGGTGGCTATCAGGGAAAGTCTGGGGCTAGGGGATACGCTAGCAGAAGGTAAGAGAAAAGACCCCTGACTCATTTGCTATGTGACCTTGGGGGAATCTCAACCTTTTATCTCACTGCCTCTTGGAAGAACTGTATGAACAAAAGCAAAAGATGGGTGTGTGATAATTTAGAAACACAAAGGAAGTTCTCAGGAGTCACAGTCCCTTAGATTTTCCTACTTAGGTCCAGTTGGCTGGATGAGCTAGCTGGGCACCCACAGAAACATGAAAACCTCACTAAACAAACAAGGACCTAGATTTGGACATCTTAAGGATGAAGGCTGGGGCTGGGGAGATGGTTCAGTGGTTAGCATACATACTGCTCTTTCAGAAGACCTGCATGCAGCTCCTGATAGGTAACTCCAGCTTCCAGAAGATCTGACACCTGTCACCTCTGAGAGCACCAGCACTCATGCGCATACACACAGACTCACAGATACATGATTAAAAATAAAGTAAATTTATTTTTCATTTTAATATTTTTACTTTACATGAGTGTATTGCTTGCATGTAGGAAGGCACATTCATGTCGTGGAATGCCCACAGACATCAGAAGAGGGCGTCAGAATCCCTGGAACTGGGGTTAAGTACAATTGTTAGCTGCCATGTCGGTGCTGGGAATCTGTAGGAGTCTCAGTGCTCTTAACTGTTGAGCCATCTCTCCAGCCCCCAAATGAAGTTAATTTTTTTTAAAAAAGTTTTTTTTTTTTTGGTCTTTTTGAGACAGGGTCTCCCTTTAGTCCCAGCTGGCCTGGAGCTCGCCATGTAGACTAGGTTGGCCTTGAACTCATAGAAATTGGCTCTACCTCATGAGTGCTGGGATTAAAAGTGTGCGCCACTATGCCCAGCATAAAGTTAAATTAAAAAAAAATATTTTTTTTATTTGTTTAACAGTGAACCCAGGGCTTTGGATACACTAGGCCAGGATTCTGTGACTGAGTTACACCCTTCATTTTTACTTGGAGAGATGATTTTTTTTTTTTTTGGTCTTTTTGAGACAGGTTCTCCCTGCAGTCCCAGCTGGCCTGGAACTCACTCTGTAGACCAGGCTGGCCTTGAACTCACAAAGATCCACCTGCCTCTACCTCCTGAGTGCTAGGATTGAAGGCATGTGCCACCATGCCCAGCTTTTTTTTTTTTTTTTAGAGATGACCTTGCTATGTTGCTCTGGCTCCCAGAAATTACCGTGTAGCCAGACTGGCCTTGGCCTTATAGTCCTCCTGCCTGAGCCTCCCCAGTGCTGGGTTATAGTCTTGGGCCACCAGGCCTGGTTAGATACTTTGTTGTAAAATAGATCTGTTGGGCAACAATCGTATCCTTTAGTCATCCTGATCACCATACGGTCCAGGTGGATTGGTACATTTGAAGCGTAGACTTCTGGGCCCCACCTGTCCAGTCTGCCTTCACTTTGTTTTCTAGCCATGCTCTAACCGGTGGTCTCCTTTCAGTCCCCATGTTGGGTGGTGTTCCGAGACGCTTGCACGGGCTTTGTCTGCCGGGGGACCCTCGCCCTCCCACCCTTTCATTTTCCTAGCTCCCATGCTCCTTGACATTTTAGCTAAAATGTTTCCTCCTCTGGGAAACCTTTCCTGACCCCTTCTCCTGAATAGGTCAAACACTTGGCTGCATATCCTCGTAACACCATGCTCTCTCCCTTCATGGCACATTTCAAAATTATATATTGGTCTAGTTGTAGTTATTATATCTTTCCCAGAAACTTATAAATATTATTGGGATAGAAAACTTTTATTCTTTCTGGGGGGGTTTGTTGTTGTTTGGGGGGGTCATTGTTGTCATTGTTATTTGTTTCTTTTGAGATAGGGTCTCCCTGTAGCCCCAGCTGGCTTGGAACTTGCTATGTAGACCAGGCTGGGCTTGAACTCACAGAGATCTACCTGCCTCTGCCTCCCAAGGGCTGGGATTAAAGGTGTTCACCACCATGCCCAGCTTTTTCTGGG
The DNA here is from genome assembly GCA_009823505.1 of Rhizomys pruinosus. Lineage (NCBI taxonomy): Eukaryota > Metazoa > Chordata > Mammalia > Rodentia > Spalacidae > Rhizomys > Rhizomys pruinosus. Next base: position 337,992 of record VZQC01008909.1, read on the forward strand.
TTTTTGTTGTTTATTTGTTTTATGTGTGTTTTTAAGGATTTCCTCTTCTGAGGCTGGAGAGATGAGTCAGTGGTTAAGAGCACTGGCTATTCTTGCAGAGGACCCAGGTTCCATTCCCAGCACCCACATCATGGCTAACAATCAACCATAACTCCAGTTCCATGGGATCTAACACCCTCCCCTGAGCTCTGTGGGCACTGCATCACATGGGTGCACCTACCTACATGCAGGCAATATATTCATACACACGAAATAAAATAATAATAATAAAATATTTAATTTTTCTTATTATTTTTAATTATGCACGTGTGTGTGTGTGTGTGTATGTGTGTACATGAGTACAGGGGCCTGTAAAGGCCAGAGGTGTCAGATTCTCCTGGAGCTGGAGGTACAAGAAGTTGTGAGACACCAACGCAGGTACTAAGAACTGAAACTGAGTCCTCTGCAAAAGCAGTATATACTCTTGATCACCAAGCCATCTCTCTACCCTCTTCTGAGACCCTGCTTCTGAGACAGGGTCTCATATAGCCCAGGATGGCCTCAAACTTACTATATAGCTGAGGATGGCTTTAAACTCTCGATTCTCCTGCTTCTACTTTCTTTTTTTATTTTTTATTTATTTATTTATTCATTTTATTTATTTTTGTATGTGTATGAGTGTACTGTCTGCATGTAGGTCTGTGCACCCGTGTCGTGCAATGCCACGGAGGTCAGAAGAGGGTCTCGGATTCCCCTGGAATTGGAGTTCTCCTGGAATTGGAGTTACAGATGGTTCTCAGCTGCCATGTGGGTGCTGGGGATCGAACCCGGGTCCTCTGCAAGAGCAGTCGGTGCTCTTAACCACTAGGCTATGCTTCTACTTTCTAAGTGCTGGGAGTGTGCCACCATGCCTGGCAATACCTGGGAAACATTTCTGTGTTGGTCATCACATCGCCAGAGTGTCTAGAACATTTCTGCATTGGTCAGCACATCGCCGCAGTGTCTAGAACACTTCTGTGTTGGTCAGCACATCTCCGCAGTGTCTAGAAGACTTCTGCATTGGTCAGCACATCGCCGCAGGGTCTAGAAGACTTCTGCATTGGTCAGCACATCACCACAGTGTCTCGCAGTGTCTAGAAGACTTCTGCGTTGGTCAGCACATCGCCGCAGTGTCTAGAAGACTTCTGCGTTGGTCAGCACATCGCCGCAGTGTCTAGAACATTTCTGCGTTGGTCAGCACATCGCTGCAGTGTCTAGAACACTTCTGCGTTGGTCAGCACATCGCTACAGTGTCTAGAAGACTTCTGCGTTGGTCAGCACATCTCCGCAGTGTCTAGAAGACTTCTGCATTGGTCAGCACATCTCCGCAGTGTCTAGAACACTTCTGCGTTGGTCAGCACATCTCCGTAGTGTCTAGAACACTTCTGCGTTGGTCAGCACATCTCCGCAGTGTCTAGAACATTTCTGCGTTGGTCAGCACATCTCCATCGTGTCTAGAGCATTTCTGTGTTGGTCAGCACATCTCTGCCATGTCTAGAACATTTCTGCATTGGTCAGCACATCGCCGCAGTGTCTAGAACATTTCTCTGTTGGTCAGGACATCTCTGCAGTGTCTAGAACATTTCTGCGTTGGTCAGCACATCGCCGCAGTGTCTAGAACATTTCTGTGTTGGTCAGGACATCGCCACAGTGTCTAGAACAGCTCTGAATCTGAAGAGCAGGTGACCGACAAAAATTTAGAAATAAGGTGGATGTTAAAGACTCACACTCGGGGGCTGGAGAGATGGCCTAGCGGTTAAGAGCGCCGACCGCTCTTGCAGAGGACCCGGGTTCGATCCCCAGCACCCACATGGCGGCCGAGAGCCGTCTGACCTCCGATTCCAGGAGAACTCCAGTTCCAGGGGAATCCGACACCCTCTTCTGACCTCCGCGGCATTGCACGACACGGGTGTACAGACTTGCATGCAGACAGTACATTCATACACATACAGAAATAAATAAAAAAAAATTAATAAAAAAAATTAAAAAAAAAAATAAAATAAAAATAAAGACTCACACTCGGGCTGTTCTCAGACCTTTACATGAGCTAACACACACATGAGCACAGGCATGCATACATACACATGTCACACACCAAAAGAAGCTAAATTAAAAAAAAATGAGTCATTAATGCCCCTTTTTTCTGCTACTATTTGCTTTAGGCTTAAATTGTTGTGTGTCTAGAACTAAGCAGGGAATGTTGTTTTTTTTGTTTTTTTGTTTTTTTTTTCAGGGAATGTTGTCTTAAACAGTCACAGAAAGAAAGAAAGTTGAAGGAAGGATGTCTCTGATAGGAGGCTTGAGAGGACAGGAGACCAAGCATAGGAAAAGGCTGGAGCTGCCCTGCCAGGTCAGCCCTAGCAGGCAGGCAGAGAAGGGAGAATGCTGAGCTCTGCTATCTTACACCTCTTTGGGTTTAAATCAGTAAACAAGTATTAAGTATAACTGATGCCCATGATACTTGTGTCTGTCCCTTGGGTATAAATTAATGTGTCAGGAATGCTTGGTAGAGAGACTAGCTAGAATTAACCCGCTTTCCTTCTGCTTCAGTGTTATAACTGGGCTTTGAGGAGCAGGAGGTTCATTTTATACTAAAGCCAATGTGATAGAGTAGAGTGTAGATTTCATACAATGAGAAAGACAGATGAGCAGTGTGTGGTGCACACACTATACTCCCAGTACTTGGGAGGTACAGGCGAGACAATTGGGAGTTTAAGTCTAGCCTTGGCTACATAACTAGTTCAAGGCCACCCTGGATGACATGAGATACTGTCTCAAAAACCAAAAACCTCAGATCCTCAGATGAGCTTTTTTTTTTTTAATGTGTATGAGTGTACTGTCCACATGTAGGTTTGTGCACCCGTGTTGTGCAATGCCGAGGAAGTCAGAAGAAGGTGTCAGATTCCCCTGGAACTAGAGTTAAAGACAGTTCTTAGCTGCCATGTGGGTGCTGGAAATCGATCCCAGGTCCTCTTCAAGAGCAGTTGGTGCTCTTAACTGCTGAGCCATCTCTCCAGCCTCTCAGATGAGCTTTTTAAAGATATGAATGCCATGACTTCGGCAGGTAGTCCAAGAAAAGACATAAGGATTAGCAATCAAACTACTCTATTTCAAAAGGATTCCGTAAACTGAAGTTTTAGAAATCAAATAATACCAAAAATGCACAGAGGTCAGGCTTGTTCATTCTGTGCCACTTGCGGCTCTGGCTAAGACCCAACACAATGCCCCGTTTGCATGGCAGCTGTGCATTCAGTGTTGGAGTCCACAGCAAACAATGCATTTAGTTTAGTCTGTAAATTGTTAATCAGATCTCATCAAGATTCCTCTGCCTAGACACTCCAGAGACACTTTAGGCCACTTCTCTGTCTCTTTGGGAATGATCTAGATAAAGAGGCTCTATGAGTTTGTTGTGTCCAAACTATTCCAGGATAAATCCTGGGGGAGCTAACTGGGAAGTAACAAGAGTGAGATGAAAGCAGAAGAACAGAGAGAATGAAATTTCCTGGGTTGTCTATAAGGAAATTATTCTCCTCGTGTTTCTATTGTTATCTGTGTTTACCTTGACCCCAGGAGCAACCATGAGCCTTTGAAGCTGTGACTCAGTCTGTTTTAACACTAAGCCCCTTAAAACCATGCACAATGCTGGCTCTCTATCTGGCCCAGGGAATTCCTGGGATCTAAGCAGATAAAATACCTGTAGATAAAATCCTGTGAAAGATATCCAAAATCACAAACCCATCAACGGCAGGCAGAGGAAGCAGGGAGTTGGAAGTGGAGGTGTCTGAGGAGGACTGGGGGGGGGGGGTTCCTTTCTGTCCTCTCCTAATCCACCTTACCAACTAGAGGGCCTAGGAAGCTGCTGAGGGTTGGTAGGGCTGTGATCACAGAGGCTGATTCCCAGCGTTAGCAGAGAGGAAGAGACAAAGTTCTCAGACTTAATTGTAACTGCTGCTGTTTTGAACTCCCCCAACATCATGTCTAATGGTCCCTGGCTGGTGCCACTCAGGGCCTCCACCCCAGCCCTCTGCTCTGTGTGCTGCACAACCTTGCCAGCTCTCAGCAGCTGCTCTTCATACCCATGTCTGCCTCTCCTTTTCCAGTGGCCAGTGTCATTATTCATTCCCCATTCCCAGGGTCCTGGGGCAAAGGAGTGGGACTGAGCCTACAGCCTGGACACCATGGTAGCTCTAGTCAGCCCTAGAAGAGACTGCTAGATGAAAGGAAAAGAGCCATAAGCAAAATGCAGCCCCAAGGGTCCCAGGTGCCAAATGCCTGGAAACGAAAACGGGCAGAAACGAACAGACAACAAAGAGCTGGGCATAGCGGCTCGTGCCTGGAGTGACAGCAGTGGGGAGCAGAGAAGACAGAAGGATCCGGAGTCCAAGCTCGTCCCTGGCTACGTACCAAGCTCTGAGCCAGAGTGGGTTACTGAGCCCCTATCCCAAAAACAGACAAACAAACAAACAAACAAACAACAAACGGGAAAAATGGCTCAGCAGTTAAGATCACTTGCTGCTCTTCCAGAAGACCCAAGTTCTGTTCCCAGTGCCCGTATCATATGACTCATGACTGCCAGGAACAAATAGCTCCAGGGGGTCTGGCACCACTTTCTAGCATAGCACATACTCAGATATATACATACGATCAATGAAAATAGAAGTAAATCTTTGGGTCTGGAGGGATGGCCTGGCGGTTAAGAGCGCCGACCGCTCTTGCAGAGGACCCGGGTTCGGTCCCCAGCACCCACATTGCGGCTGAGAGCCGTCTGTGACTCCGGTTCCAGGAGAACTCCAGTTCCAGGGGAATCCGAGACCCTCTTCTGACCTCCGCGGCATCGCACGACACGGGTGTGCAGACCTGCATGCAGACAATACATTCATACACATAAAAATAAATAAATTTAAAAAAAAAAAAAAGTAAATCTTTAAAAAAAAGGAGGGAAGATGGAAAGGAAAGAAGGGAGGGAAGGAGGAAATATATCTCTCCAAATTCTGTTTGGAGAATAGTGGCTCATGCCTGAAATCCCAGCACTTAGGATGCTGAGACAAAAGGACTTCCAAGTGGGGCATGGTGGCACATGCCTGTAATCTCAGCACTTGGGAGGCAGAGGCAGGCAGATCTCTGTGAGTTCAAGGCCAGCCTGGTCTACATAGTGAGTTCCAGGACAGCTGGGACTACAGGGAGACCCTGTCTCAAAAAGACAAAAAAAAAAAAGGGCTGCCAAGAGTCAGGCCAGCCTGGACTATAAAGTGAGTTCTAGTCTATCCTGAGCTACAGAGTAACACCCTGTCTCAAAAATAAATAAGAAAAAACAGAAAAATAAATAAGAAACAAGTCATTAGGCATTGATGTGGTTTGGAAGCAGAGCTGTGTCAGGAGAGAATCATAAATAAACCACACAGGACAGAGTGAAAACAAGAATTACTTGCAATGAAAAAAATGAAGCTAGAGAGCCAAGGGCCTGAAGACTTGCCAGAGAGGTCAGAGACGCGAGCAGAGCGCCTGGGAGCCCCCTTCCTCCGCTCCTTCTCGACCATGCTTTCTCTGGCTCTCATAGCCTCCGTGGTAAATCACCTGCAAATTGCAATTCCTCTGGCTGCGCCCACTTGAAACTGCAATCTGGAAGCCTAAGATTGGCATTCAGGGACGGTCTTTGTCACGAAAAGCAGAAATGTTGTTTATTTTGGTAAATTAATTGTTGGCAGGGAGGGATTTTCACTCTCCAGACAGAACAATAAACAAAGGAATTGCTGGGTTGGAAGGCACCTAGAGGGTACTCTGGGCCTCATTGCCACACTCAGTACCAAACACGCTCTGTGCTTGGCATCTCTGAATGGAAAACCTCAGAACAGGCCAGGACTGTGTGCTGATCCAAATATGTGCACCTAAAAAGAACGCCCTCATCCCTCAACAGTGCAGGGGGCCCAAGCAATTCAAGCCACCCATTGGGCCACAGTGACCATGCCTGCAGCTCCCTGCGATTCCTGCTCATGGGGACTGAGCTCTGCAGAGTCAGGTTAGAAGGAAAGCCCTTACGATCATGCCTTCATAAAAAGGCTCTGAGCAGTCTCCCTACAGTAAAGTCACAAAAGCTTCTGCATCTGATGCTGTCCTGGCTTCTTCCTAGACACCAAGCCTGACCTGGTCATCTTGCTTCACAATGAGGCTGCCAGATGGTCAGCAGCCTGTGCCACACTCACCCAGGGAAACCAGCTGTTATGCCCCCCCCCCCGAAAGAATGACCTTTGAAGTACTTAACAGAACCCATGGAAAGGGACCAGAAAGATGGCTCAGCAGGTAACTGTGCTTGTTGCTAAGTCTGACTGCTTGAGTTCCATATGACAGAGAGAATTGACTCCCACAGCTATCCCCTGACCCCCACGTGTGCTCTGTGGCATGCACACCCATGCACAAACACACATACTAAGTAAATGTTAATTTTTTTTAAAAGAACACTCACCTGCTCACACATGCACATACAACAGAGCCAGCAATCCTGTTACAGTCTGCAAGGTGTTAGGGTGAAGGGAGGAAAAGACCACTGCAAGGTTATTTGGGGAAGGCTTCCTGGAGAAGGGGAAATAGCTAGCGCATTATTCAAAGGGCATTGACTTGATTTAGCAGAGAAAAAGGGAGGGCATTGCAGGTGTTAGGCCGGGGTAGTTTGCAGGTACAAGGAAGAAGAAAGTTGTCGTGAGCCCGGAGCTTGGGGTAGTCCCAGCAGTGAGCAGAGAGTGGGTGGAGGCAAGTCTCTGGTGGGGAAGTCAGGCATAATGTGGGATGCACACCTGAACATGTATCAGTTTCCAAGCGGGAGGTTGATATGATCCCAGACAGCATGTGGAATGGGCCGCAGCCCAGGGCCCAAATAGGAACTTTCACCTCTTTGGAAACTCAGCACCAGACAAAGCAAAGAGTACAGAGCAAAGAAAGAGGAGGGAGGGTGCTCCCCCCTTTTCAGAAGGAAATAAGGAAGACCACAGAAGGAGAGGGATGGCTACCACAGGAGAAGGAGAGGGATGGTCACCGCAGGAGAAGGACAGGGATGGCCACCCCAGGAGAAGGACAGGGATGGTCACCGCAGGAGAAGGACAGGGGTGGTCACTGCAGGAGAAGGACAGGGATGATCACCGCAGGAGAAGGACAGGGATGGTCACCGCAGGAGAAGGACAGGGGTGGTCACCGCAGGAGAAGGACAGGGGTGGCCACCGCAGGAGAAGGACAGGGATGGTCACCGCAGGAGAAGGACAGGGATGGTCACCGCAGGAGAAGGACAGGGGTGGTCACCGCAGGAGAAGGACAGGGATGGTCACCGCAGGAGAAGGACAGGGATGGTCACCGCAGGAGAAGGACAGGGATGGTCACCGCAGGAGAAGGACAGGGATGGTCACCGCAGGAGAAGGACAGGGATGGTCACCGCAGGAGAAGGACAGGGATGGTCACCGCAGGAGAAGGACAGGGATGGTCACCGCAGGAGAAGGACAGGGATGGTCACCGCAGGAGAAGGACAGGGATGGCCACCGCAGGAGAAGGACAGGGATGGTCACCGCAGGAGAAGGACAGGGATGGCCACCGCAGGAGAAGGACAGGGATGGTCACCGCAGGAGAAGGACAGGGATGGCCACCCCAGGAGAAGGACAGGGATGGTCACCGCAGGAGAAGGACAGGGGTGGTCACTGCAGGAGAAGGAGAGGGATGGCCTGGGCTTCACTGGAAAGAGCTTGCAAGAGCAGGAGGAAGAAGAGGCTACACGAGGAAGCACTGCCAACCAGAGCCCTGTGTCCACTGAATAATTCCTGTGGCGCTGTTTTATTTTTATTTATTTATTTATTTTGGTCTTTTCGAGACACGGTCTCCCTGTAGCCCCAGCTGTCTTGGAACTCACTCTGTAGACCAGGCTGGCCTTGAACTCACAAAGATCTGCCTGCCTCTGCCTCCCAAGTGCTAGGATTAAAGGCGTGCGCCACCGCACCCCCACCGGCGCTGTTTTATTTTGTGACATGATCTTATTATGTCACAAAAGGCTGGCCTAGAGCTCCCAACTCTCCCACTTCAGACTGTCGGTGCTGGGAGCTTGGAAAGAAGTTTGAATGTAGCCGGGCGTGGTGGCGCACGCCTCTAATCCTAGTACTTGGGAGGCAGAGGCAGGTGGATCTTTGTGAGTTCAAGGCCAGCCTGGTCTACAGACAGAGTTCCAGGACAGCTGGGGCTACAGGAGACCCTGTCTCAAAAAGACCAAAAAAAAAAAAAATGTTTGAATGTTTGAGAGAACTACTTTGCTGGACGTGGTGGTGCATGCCTGTAACAACTCCAGCACTTGAGAGGGTCAGCCCGGAGGATCAGGAGTTCAACTCATCCTCAGATACTGAATTCTATCTAGACCAGTCTATACTCCATGAGACCCTATCTTTTTTTTTTTTTTTTTTATGTGTATGAGTGTACTGTCTGCATGTAGGTCTGTGCACCCATGTCGTGCAATGCCGCGGAGGTCAGAAGAGGGCATCAGCATCCCCTGGAATTGGAGTTACAGACAGTTCTCAGCCACCATGTGGGTGCTGGGGATTGAACCCGGGTCCTTTGCGAGAGCATTCGGTATCTTAAGCGCTATCTATCTCTCCAGCCCCAAGAGACCCTATCATAAAAGAGAAAACAAGGGGGCTGGAGGGATGGCCTAGCGGTTAAGAGCACCGACTGCTCTTGAAGAGGACCCGGGTTCGATCCCCAGCACCCACATGGTGGCTGAGAACCGCCTGAAACTCCAATTCCAGGAGAACTCCAGTTCCAGGGGAATCCGACGCCCTCTTCTGACCTCCGCGACACGGGTGCACAGACCTGCGTGCAGACAGTACATTCATACACATACAGAAATAAATAAAATTTAAAAAAAAAAAAAAAAAAAAAAAAAGAGAAAACAAAACAATTCAATAAATAAGTAAATTATGGGACTGGAGAGAATGGCTCAGTGGTTAAGAGCTCCCACTGCTATTGAAGAGGACCTGAATTCGATTCCCAGCACCCACATAGTGGCTAAGACCCCCTTTTAAGCTGGATGGTGGTGGCGCACACCTTTAATCCCAACACTCAGGAGGCAGAGGTAGGTGGATCTTTGTAAGTTCCAAGCCCAGCCTGGTCTACAGAGTGAGTTCAGGCCAGCTGGGCTAATAGGGAGACCTCTGTCTCAAAAATA
>VZQC01008909.1:348802-351302 GCA_009823505.1 Rhizomys pruinosus
AAAAAAAAAAAAAAAAAAAGAGAAAACAAAACAATTCAATAAATAAGTAAATATGGGACTGGAGAGATGGCTCAGTGGTTAAGAGCTCCCACTGCTATTGAAGAGGACCTGAATTCGATTCCCAGCACCCACATAGTGGCTAAGAACCCCCTTTAAGCTGGATGTGGTGGCGCACACCTTTAATCCCAACACTCAGGAGGCAGAGGTAGGTGGATCTTTGTAAGTTCAAGCCCAGCCTGGTCTACAGAGTGAGTTCCAGGCCAGCTGGGGCTATAGGGAGACCCTGTCTCAAAAAATAATAAATGAATAAATAAATACCTCATATGCTAAAAATGTATGCCAATGTATACTAAATTTTCTTTAAAAAAATACCTTCACATCTGCAATCAATTTGGTCAGAACATTCTAGCAAAATAGGCAGGGTAAAATGAGGGATGAAATGGAGATATAGTATAGAAAGAAACTTTCCCACGGTCCCAACTCATAACCTCCATTCCCAGAGCATTCCGAAAGGAAGCAGGGGTTTGGTGGGTCAGGCTTCCCTTCCCACAGCTTCCTGACTTCTTACCGGTGACTGTCCCTCAGGCACCGAAAGTGGTATCCAGCTTCCTAGCCAACTAGACTATTCGATCCCCTTCTTGGGAACTTGTTCAAAGGCCTTGCTGGGCTGAAGGTCTTCCCACCTCAAAATGGATGAGAGGGGGTGGGTCCTTGCCCTACTTCCCTGTCCTGGCACTCCACTCTGAACTACCTTTGCCTCTAGTCTCCTTGGGGCTCCACATTAGAACAGGTGTCTCCCTAGGTCTGGGGGTTCATGTCACCCCTGGTCAGTCCCTTTGTATCCCTCCTCCTATTACCCCTCAACCCTTCTCATCCTTGGCAGGTCATTCTCTTATTGGAAAAAGGCAATTGGCTGGATGGGAGCTTGCTGTGTTCTATTGTTCGGAGAAAGGATTTTCTTTTTTTTTTTTTTTTTTTTTTTTTTTTTTGAGACAGGGTCTCCCTGTAGCCCAGCTGTCCTGGAACTCACATTGTGGACCAGGCTTGAACTCACAGAGATCTGCTTGCCTCTGCCTCCCAAGCGCTGAGATTAAAGGCATGTGCCACCATGCCTGGCCTGCCACTGTTCTTTTTTTTTATTTTTTAAATTTTATTTATTTATTTATTTGTCATTTCGAGACAGGGTCTCCCTGTAGCCCCAGCTGTCCTGGAACTCACATTGTGGACCAGGCTGGCCTTGAACTCACAAAGATCCGCCTGCCTCTGCCTCCCAAGTGCTAGGATTAAAGGCGTGCGCCACCACGCCCGGCCAATTGGAGAAAGGATTTTCATATCAGTCCTGATGAGAGGCAGTTGATGGGCTGTTCTTGACACCTACTGTGAAAAGCAATTCCATCTGCCTAGTCTGGATACACTTGGGAACTGCATTTCCCTAGAGACCAGAGGGCGACAGCTTCGTGGACTGCTGCCCCTCACCCGGGGCTGAAAAGGTCCTGTACTTTGTGTTGCTTTTGCTCAGGAATTTTTTTTTCCAAGATGTATCTTATTTTTAATTCTGTGTATATGTGTGGAGGGGAGTGGCTATGTGTATATGTGAGTTTAATGCCACAGAGGACAGAGGCCCCGGATACCCTGGAGCCAGAGTTACAAGCGGTTGTGAGTTGCTAGATGTGGGTGCTGGGAATGGAGCTGGGGTCCTCTTGCAAGAACAGTACATGTTCTTAACTGCTGAGTTACTTCTCCAGCCCCAAGTCTGGGACTTCTGACTAAGACAGGCAAGTGGGGAACGTAGACAGCAGGGCACTGCTCCTGCTCAGCTCTTTTAAGACTTGACTCCACCCCCCCCACCCCACCCACACAAACACACCAAAAAAAATTATCAGGTTGGATGGCCCAGGGTAGGAGGCATTGAAAGTTCTAAAAGGAAATAGCATTAATGAGAAAAGCCTGAGATAACTATATTGTACCTGTATAATCAAAGCCAATAATTGGAAGCATTCTACAGGCCACATGGCTCTAGGAATTCTCCTCTATGTGAGGGGGCTTCTGGGAGATAATCAGAGATCTTTGCTTTCCCTGTCTCCAGTAAATACTAATTCTAGAGTGGCTTGGAGAGAGAGCCTCGTGTGCCAAACATTTCCAAGGTGTGATCAGGCCACAGACAGCAGGGGATCATTGACAGATGTCAACACAGTAGTTGTCCCACTCCGCCACTGCAGAGTCTTGTCTAGTGTCATTCTCTTCAAGAAATTCAACATCCAGGATTAGAATGGGGTGTGGTGGCTCATACCTATGATCCTAGCATTCGGGAAGCTGAAGCAGGAGAATCACCACAAGTTCAAGGTCAGTTGTGGCTATACGGTGAGTTTGAGGCCAGTCTAGGCTAGACTATTTCAATAAACAAATAACTAACTAAATTTTAAAAACTAGCACTGTTAACAATCAGCAAGGAAGAGCCCCCCCCCCACTTCCAATCCTCTCCTCCCTTCCGCCTCAAGCC
>VZQC01008909.1:356302-368537 GCA_009823505.1 Rhizomys pruinosus
TGCACGACACGGGTGCACAAACTTGCATGCAGACAGTACATTCATACACATACAGAAATAAATAAAATTTTAAAATGTTTAAAAAAAAAAGAGGATTCTTAGTTTGAGGTCAGCCTGGGCTACACAGGAAATTCAAGGCTAATCTGAGTTACATGTTGGAGCCCTGTCTCAAAAACCAAAACAACAAGCCGGGCGTGGTGGTGCATGCCTTTAATCCCAGCATTTGGGAGGCAGAGGCAGACGGATCTTTGTGAGTTCAAGGCCAGCCTGGTTTACAGAGTGAGTTCCAGGACAGCTGGGGCTACAGGGAGACCCTGTCTAGAAAAGACCAAACAAAAACAAAAACAAAAACAAAACAACAATGACAACAACAAGAAGAAAGCATGGTGCAGCAGGGCGTGGTGGCGAGCACCTTTAATCACAGCACTAGGGAGGTAGAGGTGGGTGGATCTCTGTGAGTTCAAGGCCAGCCTGGTCTACAGAGGGAGCTCCAGGCCAGCTGGGGCTACAGGGAGACCCCGCCTCAAAAATACCAAAAAAAAAAAAAAAAAAATGCAAGCAAGCATGGTGCAACCTCCAATTTCAGCTCTTGGCAAGTGGAAGCAGGAGGGTTGGAAGCTCTGGGTCAGCCGGAGCTCCCTAGCAAGACCCTGTTTCAAAAATCAAACAAACAAAATCTGTGGAAAATTTTTGTTGACAAAACAGTTTAGAAGTGCACATTTAATCATTTTCTGGGCACAGAGGAGATGCCTGGGAGATGCAGTACTAGCTCTCTGGGCTTGTCCAATAACTAGTATTTGCCTCGCACAAAGCCTGTTAACTTGCTTAAGTGGAATCCGATTTGAAAGTGCTAGGCACGGAGCCAGGCACAGCACATCCTCAGTAAATGATAGCTGATATTTTCTCCATCGGTCCTTCCAGCTCCATTTTATAAATGAGAAAAGTAAGGCTTAGAGAGGTTAATGGACCTTCCCAAGGTTCTCTCAAAATTAGTTCTAAAATCTTAGAGCCTTGAAATGACCTCAGCCATCCCCGAGAGAAACTGCGGCCTCCAGCTTCCAGAATCAGAGGCTTTAGAGAGTGAAGACTCTGAGATAGGGAGCGAGGGGTGGGACATTCTTCTCTGGGGCTCTTTTCTGCCTCCTTCTATAAGACAGCCCTGGGGAACAGTCTACAGAGAACCCAAGCCTGGGAGCAAGCAGAGAAAGGGAGTAGGAACAAGGCTGAGGACCGCCAGGGAAGGAGAGCAGCCAGGCAGAGCTGAGGGACAGCGAACGGTCTCTGAAGGAGGGAAGGCTGGCTTGAGGAATGGAGAGACCACAGAAGAGGCTCAGGGAGGACGAAAGAGCAGCTCTCAGTGGAGTCAGGCCTGCAGGAAACTGCAGTTGCCTCTCATGGCACCGGAGGAGGTTGCAGTGTGCTCAGCTCAAGGCAAGGGAAGATGCAGGAATGTGGGCAAGAGTAGTAGGTCAAGGGGCTCCACGGGGGGGAGGGGAAGACGGATGCTGTGAGACAGGTGAGAAGAGTCCTTGAAAAACAGGCCAGAGTTCACAGTGGTTAGATCAGGGACCTGCCAGGACCACCTGAAGCACAGCTCTGTTCACAATAGCAAAAAGCTGGAACCAACCCAAATGCCCCTCAACTGACGAGTGGATAGAGAAAATGTGGTACATTTACACAATGGAGTTCTATGCAGCAGTAAAGAAAGACAACATCGTGAACTTTGCAGGTAAATGGATGGAACTGGAAGATATTATGTTAAGTGAAGTAACACTGTCCCAGAAAAACAAACGACGAATGGTATCCCTCATCTGTGGATGCTAGCACCAGTTACCTAGTTGTAAACATTTCTTGTTGGGAGTGATGCATATTGGAAAGAACAACAACAACACCAACAACAGAGGGGACTGCATCAAAGGACTGACTGAAAGGGTGAATCTGGTGGTGTGGGGGTGGGTGGGAGGGAGACACGAGTCTGGATTCGATTTGTAAAGTAATCGTACAAAAGAATATATGTAAAACAATAAAAAAATTTAAATTGAAAAAAAAGAAAAACAGGCCAGCCCACTGACCCAGCCCCCGCCTGCTTGCCTGAGGTCACAGGGATCTCTCGGACACTATGCCCCGCCCTCCTGATATCTTGTCTCCGAAAGCTGGGTTTTCTGGACCTACTGGCAAGACCACACTAGCTCTGGATGTTTAGCATGCATCGGACAACACTCAGACAGTTGCAACAAAATTAGCCAATTTCCAAAACCCATTAAATACGCCTCCTGATAGCATCTCTCTCAGGGCCATTTTCTAAACTGCGAACCACTTGGGGAGGCTTCATGGTGACTGACTTTGGCCTGTTCTCGCTCCTTCCAGCTGGCCTCACAGTGGACTGACTCCTCCCAGTGGTTCCTGCGGGGGAGGACCCTGCCTCCAGGAACCCCGCTGCCCACACCCGGAGTGGCTGCTTGAGACAGCCTGCTGTCTCCAGCCGGCCCTGACTGATACGCCGCCGGAGCTGCAATGTGCCAGGCTACTGGAGTGTGGGTTCCAGCTCCCGCTTGGCAGGAAATTGGCTATGTGACCCCCCACTTCTGAGCTCCAGTGGCCCTTATTATAAGATGAAAACAAAATGAATTATAACTGACTGGAAAAAGGAAATAGAATATTTTAAAGTCACATTGGGCGAGTAGTGCACGGTAATTCCAGCACTTGGAATGTGGAGGCGAGAAGGTGAGAGTTCAAGGTCATCCTGGGGCACATGGTGTGTCAGGGTAAGCTCGAGTTAGAGGAGACTCTGCTCAAATCCTCCCTTCCTCCAAACAATCATTTAGTTGAAATATATATATTTATTTATTTACAATTAATTACCCCATTCCATCACCTTATTTGTAAGAAGTTAAGCAAGGTTCAGACAGGGGACAAGGCTTTTTGGTGTCCTGGTGTCATATGACTAAGTGACAGCCAGAGCCAAGACAAGAAGCCAGGCCCTCAACACCAGTGATTTTCCTCTTCCTGCCATTTGGTCTAAAACGCACAGGATAGGAGATGATGTGACTGTCAGAGTCCTAGATGAGCACTGGAATAGGAGTCTGAAGACTTGGCCTCAAATCCTGGCTTTGTCAGTTAAGAGTTATATCAGCTTCTGGGGCTGGAGAGATAGCCTAGCGGTTAAGAGCGCCGACCGCTCTTACAGAGGACCCGGGTTCGATCCCCAGCACCCACATGGCAGCTGAGAACCGTCTGAAACTCCAATTCCAGGAGAACTCCAGTTCCAGGGGAATCCGAGACCCTCTTCTGACCTCCGTGGCATTGCACGACACGGGTGCACAGACCTGCATGCAGACAGTACATTCATACACATACAGAAATAAATAAAATTAAAAATCAAAAAAAAAAAAAACGAAAAAAAAAGAGTTATATCAGCTTCTGTAAGTGAGTCAACGTGTTTGCTTCATTTTCTTCATCTGCACCATGGGGAAAAGCTAGCGCTTTCCATATGGAGTCTGAGGATGATTTGAGGAAGACGGCATCTATGACTTCAGTCTCCCTTCCTCTTCTCCTTAGTCCTTCAGTGGAAGTTCTGAGCCCCTGCCCAGCTGTGCTTCCTCCTGTCTGTGGCTGAGCAGAGCCTCTCTGTGGGACTGTTCTGGGAGCGCCGTCCTTCCAGCCGACCTCCGGCTGCCTCCTGGCATATAACACGCACTACTATTAGGGCTCTCTCTCCCACACTTTGCCGCTGTTGCTCTCCTACCTTTAGGGACATGGTGGGTGGGCCTTGATAGAAAATTCTAAAATACCAGGAAAATGTCACCAAGCAATCTTTTGTCCCCATGTCTGTGGCTTCAGTCTGCTCATTATTAGGGGTTTTCTCAAAGGAAAAACAGCCTGTGTTGGAGGATGTGAGGCTGTCCCCTCCCTGCCCGCAGTCTGGAGTTCGTGACCCCAAACAAAGCACAGTGCCCAGGTCCTGACAGGAGATGCACAACTTGAAGCACTGTACCTGCAGGCAGCCAGAGGATCTGCTGGAAGGACGGCGCTCCCAGAAAAGTCCCAGGGAGAGGATCCGCTCAGCCAGCCAGGAGGAAGCACAGCTGGAGGGAGCACAGCTGGGAGGGAGCACAGCTGGAGGGAGCACAGCTGGGAGGGAGCACAGCTGGAGGGAGCACAGCTGGGAGGGAGCACAGCTGGGGGGAGCACAGCTGGGAGGGGCTCAGAACTTCCAGTGAAGGACTAAGGAAGGATGGGGAAGGGAGAACTGTCTTAGATGTCAGGCCATATTAGGAAGAGGAATCAGACCAGTCTTGTGTGTGTGTGTGTGTGTGTGTGTGTGTGTGTGTGTGTGTGTGTGTGTGTCTGTGTCTGTGTCTGTGTCTGTGTCTATGTGTCTGTATCTGTGTGTCTGTATGTCTGTGTGTGTGTCTGTGTCTGTGTGTGTGTCTATGTGTCTGTCTGTGTGTGTGTCTGTGTCTCTCTGTGTGTGTGTCTGTGCGTGTATCTGTGTGTGTCTGTGTGTGTGTCTGTGTGTGTCTGTATGTGTCTGTGTGTGTCTATGTGTGTATCTGTGTGTTTGTGTGTCTGTGTCTGTGTCTGTGTGTGTCTGTGTGTGTGTCTGTGTGTGTATTTGTGTGTGTCTGTGTGTTTGTGTGTGTGTCTGTGTGTGTCTGTGTATGTGTCTGTGTCTGTCTGTGTGTGTCTGTGTGTGTGTCTGTGTCTGTGTGTGTCTGTGTGTCTGTGTCTGTGTGTGTCTGTATGTGTCTGTGTGTGTGCACGTGTGTGCATGTAGGAGCCAGAGGTCACCTCAGGTGTCCTTTCTCAGGAGACATTCTCTCTGATTTCTGAGACAAGGTCTCTCACTGGAGCCTGGGGCTTACCAGTTAGGCGAGGCTGGCCAGCACTAAGCCCCAGGGACCCTCCTGTCTCTGCCTTCCTAGTGCTGGAATTACAAGCACATGCCACCACACCCGGCCTTTTATGTGGGATCTAAGGACCGAACTCAGGTCCTCATGCGTGCATGACAAGCATCTTGTCAACAGACCTCCCTCCCCAGCCCAGGCCCTGGCCGTTTGGCTTTCCAGTGGGCAGCAGCTCAGGATGGGATTGTGCTGAGCAGGCTGAGGCACCAGATTCCTGGACATTTGGGGAGACAGGTGTTCTTAGCCAGGCTGCCCAGCCCCTGGTCCTTTCGGCCCCTTCCAGGCACAGGGCAAAGAATGATGAAGATGGACAGTCAGAGTGAGGGTGGGGTGGAGGCAGGCTATGAGTGAAGTGAGATGTAGCCAGCCTGGCCCTCTCTGGACCAGCATTGCTCAGGCCAGCCACTGGTGAAAGCCCGCTGGGAGGACTCTCCAAAATACACTTGGGCCATCGAGATGGCTCAGCGAGTAAAGGCGCCTACTGCCAAGCTTGAGGACCCAAGTTCAAGCCCCAAAACCCACATCATGGAAGGAGAGAACTGACTCCTGCAAATTGTCTCATGACTTTTACACACACACTGTGGCATATACTCACACGAACATGCACACAGATATACTCATGCAATAAATAATAGCTAGAGAAATAATTAATGTAATAAAGAATAATACTGCTGGGCCTGGTACCGCACACGTTTAATCCCAGCACTTGGGAGGCAGAGGCAGGCGGATCTCTGTGAGGTCAAGGCCATTCTGGTCTACATAGTGAGTGCCAGGCCAGTTGGGGCTACAGGGAGACCCTGTCTCAAAACAAAACAAAAACAGAACAAAACAAAATACTGATGTTTGAGCCTCATCCTCCAGATTTCTGCCTGTAGCCATCCCTAGGACCCACAGCGTGCACAGAAGGCTCCCTGCCTGGAGAGCGAGAGTGGAGCTCACAGCTGTGCCCCCACTTGCTGTGGGTCCTTGATGTGAGTCAGGGTTCATCAGGCAAGGCAGAGGTGTGCTGGGGTGTGAGCTCACTGGTGGGCTCTGATCCTGAAATGACCTGCTTCTAGGGACTGCTCTGTTCCTCTTTCTTGTCCTCACTCCTCAGTTGATGGGACATCAGATAGTGGGAAAGGCCAGCCCTGCATTTCTATTTTTGACATCACGGAGGAGGGGGGCTTTGGACCTTCTCTTCTGAACGCCCTTTTGTTTCCTTCTTGTGTGTGTGTGTGTGTGTGTGTGTGTGTGTGTGTGTGTGTGTGTGCATCTAAATATAGAATCAGGGCCTGGTACATTCTAGGCAAGTGCTCTACCACTGAGTTATACCCAACCCCTGGGCTGGAGAAATAGCTCAGCAGTTAAGAGCACTCACTGACCTTCCAAAGGCCCAAGTTTAGTTCCCAGCACCCACATCAAGACCTACAACAGGAGTGCACAGAGCTTAGATCTAGGATTTCCCAGGATCACCTGAAGCACAAGGCAAAAATGTTGGAGTCTGTCACATGTCAATCGTTTGAGTAGAAGATGTTGCTTTCTCCCCAAAGAGCCAGCTGCCACCTGGGGAGGTCAACAGGTTTTATGTTTTCTATCTGTAGCACCACGGGTAGAAATTGTATGGATGCTGATACTAGTAAGTTAGTGGCAGCCTCCTTAGTCTCCATACTGCTGATGTGAGAGTATAAGAGGTCTCACATCCATTGCAACTGAGTGAGGTAAGACTCCAGAAACCATGTTTGATGTGCTATCAATCAGGATCTTGGTAGAGGACTCCCATTTCTGTTGGTACCAGCACAATTTATCCTTAGAGTTGTCATTACAGGTGATAGTTCTCTCTCTCTCTCTCTCTCTCTCTCTCTCTCTCTCTCTCTCTCTCTCCAGAAGTCAGAAGAGGACATTGAATCCACTGGATCTGTAGTTACAGATAGCTGTAGCCAAAATATGGGTGCTGAGAATCAAACCTGGGTCCTCCACAAGAGCATCCAGTGTTCTTAACCACTGAGACATCTGTCCAGCATCACAGACACAACAGAAAACTCTACCACTGTCACATCCCTAGACAAATCTTACTATACGGTAACTATTAATGCTTGTATGTACAGACAATTAAAACATTCACCACTCATCAAAAAAAGCTGTTTATTGCAAATTGAGCTAATCAAACTGGATAGCAGTTTATGGAAAAATGATTCTGAGTCCCTATCTCTTATTATGTAAAAAATCCTACTCCAATTTAACAGGACCTCAACATAAGACCCAATACCCTGACACAGAAAGAAAATAGGGAATATGTTGAAAGTTACACAAAGTAGGTGTGAGTAAATTAGTGCAGTCACTAATTCAATCATTATGGAGATTATTCCCCAAACTAGAAATTGATCTACCATATTATTCAGGCAAATGAATATTGCATATACATCCAGAAGACTCTAAATCTTACACCAGAAATACCTATAAATCCATCTTCATTGATGTCTTTTCATTTAATAGTCTTAAATTCAAAACAACTTAGATGTAGAAATTTGCAGTTTTCTGCACATTGTACACATATGTAAGGCATGGAAAATGCAAGGGTGAATGAGTTTGAGGGGTAGCCTCTGTGGTTTCCGAGAACTGCTGAGCCCAGGCAACATGTGGGAAGTCCACAATCCACTTGTGAAGGTCCTGAGAGGCCAAGAGACTGAGAGGAGAGTGAAAGAGCTGAACAGAGACTTCAGTAGGGAGGAAGTGAAGATGGCTGAGAAACCTCTTAAAAAGTGTTCAACATCAGGGGCTGGAGAGATGGCCTAGTGGTTAAGAGCTCTGACTGCTCTTGCAGAGGACCCGGGTTTGATCCCCAGCACCCACATGGCGGCTGAGAACCATCTGTAACTCCAATTCCAGGAGAACTCCAGTTCCAGGGGAATCCGACACTCTCTTCTGACCTCAGCGGCATTGCACCACACAGGTGCCCAAACCTACATGCAGACAGTACATTCATATACATAAATAAAATAAATAAAAATATTTTTAAAAAGTGTTCAACATCTAATTAAGGAAATGCAAATTAAAACCACTTTAAAATATCAAAAAAAAAAGACCTGCAACCATCCTCAACTGCACTTCCAGGGGACCCAGTGCCCTCTTCTGGCCTCTGTGGGCATTGCATACATGGGTACACATGTACTTATATGCAAACACTCATACACATAAAAATAAATTAAAAAATATATTTTGGTGTTTTTTTTTTTTTTCGAGACAGGGTCTCTCTGCAGCCCTAGATGGGCTGGAACTCACTATGTAGATCAGGCTGGCCTTGAACTCACTCACAGAGATCCTCCTGCCTCCTAAGTGCTGGAACTAAAGTGGTGTGCCACCATGCCCGACTTCATTATTTTTGTTTGTTTGGTTTTTTTTTTTTTTTGGTCTTTTTGGGACAAGGTCTCCCTTTTAGTCCTAGCTGGCTTAGAGTGCGCTCTGTAGACGAGGCTGAGCTTGAACTCACAGAGACCCACATGCCTCTGCCTCATTTGGTTTTTGTATACCTCTAGTTCGCCTGGTACTCCCTATGTAGACCAAGCTGGCCTTGAACTCACTCACAGAGATCCTCCTGCCTCTCTCTCCCAAGTATTAGGATCAAAGACATGCTCCACCAAACCCAGGCCCTAACTTTTCTTTTTGTTTTTAATTTTATTTATTCTTATATGTGTATGAATGTACTGTCTGCATGTAGGTTGGTGCACCCATGTTGTACAATGCCATGGAGGTCAGAAGAGGGTGTTGGATTCTCCTGGAACTGCAGTTAAAGACGGTCGTTTCATCTATTTAAAGTGTGTTTGGGGGCATTTCAGCCTGTGTATCCACACCCGCATGGAACCATCATCGTAGTAGTGAACATGCCCATCTCTCTCCCGGATGTCGCCATGTTCCTTTGCAGTTTCTCCATCTCTTCTTCTGTTCTCTTCTATAACCTTCTCTACTCAGATGACTGATCTGCTTTCTGGTGCTACAGATTAGTTCACATTTTCTAGAGTTTTATATAAATGGAATGATGATAAATATACTCTCTTTTTCAGGGTGGGCTGTCTTTTCCATTTAGGATAATTATTTTGGAATTCATTCATGTTATATAATCAATACTTCATTCCACTTTGTTGTTAGAGAGTAATCCTTCTATGGTGAACCATGACTTGTTCACCCATTCATTAGCTGATGGATATTTGGGGTGTTTCCAGTTTGGACCCATTCTTTGTGTTGACATGCCCCTCCCACCCCCAGACTTAACTTTTGAGAAATAGGTCAACTTCTTGTTTTATTTTGTTTCAATGTTTTGTTTAGTTTTCAGTTGAGGTCTCCTGTATCCTAGGTTGGCCTTGAACTCCCTATGTACCTGAACTTCTACTTCCTCAGTGCTGGGATTATAAACATGCAGCACCGTGTCCAATTCATGCAGTACTGGAGTCAAACTCAGGGATTCATGCCTGATAGGTGAGCACTCTACATCCCCAGCTCCAATAGGCAACCTTCAGATGCCATTGGGCCACTGTACTCCTACAGCATATGAGGTTCCAGCTCATCCGTGTCATAGAGGCCAGAACAGGGTACTGGAGTCCCTGGAGCTGGGGTTACCAGCCACCCGAAACAGGTGCTGAGAGCTGACCTTGGGTCTTCTTCAAGCTCTTAACCACTGAGCCATCTCTCTAGTTCACACGCTATATTTTGAGGTAATTTTTGTACTAGATACAAGGTATGGACTACAAATTAATTAATTTAATTAATTTTCTTTTATCTAAAACTATTCAGATCCTGCATGGTAGCACATACCTTTAATCCTAGCACTGGGGAGGCAGAGGTAGGCAGATCTCATGAGTTCAAGGCCAGCCTGGTCTACAAAGTGAGTTCCAGCCTAACTGGGGCTACAGAGGAACCCTGTCTCAAAAAAAAAAAAAAAAAAAGTAAAAAAATAAAAAAGTATTGTACTTTGATTGCATCTTATTTAGACAGCTTATACATTTCAAATCCCATTAGGTCTCTTTCCACAGTTAGTTATTGTTTTTTTGCTTCTTCTTTGAAACCTGTAACCCTAGCTGGCCTGGAACTCCAGATGTAGGCCAAGCTGGCCTCAATCTCACAAAGATCTGGCTGCTTCTGCTTCTGCTTCTGCCTCCTGAGTGTGGGGATTAAAGGTATGTGCTACCACATCTGGCTTGTTTGCTTCTTTTAAGAAAGGGTCTCAGGACCAGAGAGATGGCTCAGCAGTTAAGAGCACCAACTGCTCTTGCAGAAGATCCATGGTGGCTAAGAACTGTCTTTAAACTGGGCGTGGTGGCACATGCCTTTAATCCTAGCACTCAGGAGGCAGAGGCAGGCGGATCTTTGTGAGTTCAAGGCCAGCCTGGTCTAGCAGGCCAGGTGGGGCTATAGGGAGATCCTGACAGAAAGAAAGAAAGAAAGAAAGAAAGAAAGAAAGAAAGAAAGAAAGAGAGAGAGAGAGAGAGAGAGAGAGAGAGAGAGAGAGAAAGAAAGAAAGAAAGAAAGAAAGAAAGAAAGAAAGAAAGAAAGAAAGAAAGAAAGAAAGAAAAGAAAGGGTCTCACACCTTTTATCCTAGCACTGGGGAGACAGAAGCAGGCAGATCTTTGTGAGTTCAAGGCCAGCCTGGTCTACATAGTGAGTTCCAGGACAGCTGGGGCTACAGGGAGACCCTGTCTCAAAAAGACCAAAAAAAGAAAAAAAAAAAAAAAAAGGTCTCACTAAATATCCCAGACTGGCCTCAAACCTTCACTCCCCCAGCCTCAGTGATTGTGATGAATTCTGTCAACTTGTTTAGGTTAAGAGACAAGTACGGCATTAATGAGGAATGGCTTTGGGGGTGTCTGCCAGGGTTTCTCCCCAGAAAGATTTAACTGAGGAAGGAAGACCCACCCTGAACATGGGCTGGGTCCTGGACTGAACAAAAAGAGAACAGGGGAAGAACGGCCTTGCAATGGTGTTCTCGGGGTGTTCTCGGGGTGTTCTCGGGGTGTTCTCGGGGTGTTCTCAGGGTGTTCTCGGGGTGTTCTCTGTGTTAGCTCCTGGGACCCAGCCACTCCTGCTGCCGGCATTGATGGATGACATTCCTTTGAACAGACGTTTCCTTCCTTAAATTGCTTTCTGTTGGATTTTTGCTCAAAGCAATTACTACAGCTAGGAATTTCAAGTCTAGGCCAAGCATGATGGTATACACCTTGAATCCTAGGACTTGGGGGTAAGAGGTAGGTAGACCTCTGTGAGTTCAAGGCCAGTCTGCTTGGTCTACACTATGAAGACCATATCTAAAAAATAAAAATAAAAGCAGGGTATGGTGGTTCACCCCCTTTAAATCCCAGCACTCAGAGGCAGAGGCAAGGCGGATCTCCTGTGAGTTTTCAAGGCCAGCCTGGTCGACAGTGAGTTCCACCAGCCAGCTGGGACTAAAGGGAGACTGTCTCAAAAGACCAAAAAAGAAAAAAATAATAAAAAATAAAAATACCCCCCTCCCTAGCATGAGCAACTTAGTGAGACCGTGGTCTCAAAAAGAGAAAAATAAATGATTCTAATTTTTTCAGTAGGAGTTGTAAAATTCCACATATTTTAAAATAAAACAAAAAAAAAAAAAAAAAAAAAAGGAAGGAAGAAGGAAGGAAGGAAGGAAGAAGGAAGGAAGGAAGGAATGAAGGGAGGGAGGATGGAGGGAGGGAAGTGAGGGATGTGAGGAAATGGAGGGAGGGGGGAAGGGAGGGAGGGAGGGGAGGGGCGTTATGGGTGGAATGGGAGGAGGTGCTTTAACTAGGCAAGTAACTGTATGCCTCTGTTCGAACTCCCCCATACCCAGCCTTGACTCTGACTGAGTTCTTTACATCCATAATTTTTTTTTCCAGCTGGGCATGGTATGGGATCCTAGCAATCACATCACGAGTTACTACTCGAGAAGTGTAAACTGATGAAAATTCAAGAACCTGCCTGGACACAGATTGGGTTCAGACCATTTGGGCTTTACTTATATGCCGGCCCGGGGGGCTAATTTTTTTCCCGGCCACAACGATGCTCTGTGATAGGGCTTTTGGGAGAGAAGTTGAACCAAGCCGCTGATTGGGATGGGGGGCTGAGCGGGGAGTGATGCTGAGGAATCACGAAACAAAAAACAAACACGAAGACCGGGAAGTGGCATCTAGGCAACTGGTTTTTTTTTTTTTTTTGTTTTTGTTTTTGTTTTGGGTTTTTTGTTTATTTGTCTTTTTTAAAAAAATTTTTTTTTTTGACAAGAAAGGGTCTCCCTGTAGCCCCAGCCTGTCCGGAACTCACTCTGTAGACCAGGCTGGCCCTGACTCACAAAGATACGCCTGTC
>VZQC01008909.1:369761-408469 GCA_009823505.1 Rhizomys pruinosus
GCAAGTCGGCGCCTCTTAACCGCTAGGCCATCCCTCAGCCCGCAGCGTTAAGGTGGCTGGGCTAAGAACCGCACAAAAGATTTAATTTATAATAAAGTGTTGGGCCTGCGTTGAGGCATGGGCCACAAATAATCTCTTGAGACCTGCCTTAAAGTTTGGGATTGCTATAATTTTTCAAAGAAGTCAATTCCGCATCCGGAGTGACTCGAGCATAACCCGACCTGAAAACTGGCTCTGCCTGGGCACACTGAGAAGGCGGTTGCCTGGGCATGGCTGCCAGTCGCCAGGACGGCTGCTAATTGCCAGGACGCTGCTGGTTGCCAGGACATTGCTGCCGGTTGCCAAGATGCTGCTGGTGTCAGGAGCTCGGCAGTCCTGAGCCAGTTCCATTGGCCCAGGATCCCTGTCACTTTCACTTCTCCCGCCCGCTTGCCAAAGAGATATAAACCACTACTGGATGTAAAAAAAACCAGCTTTGCAGCCGGCTGTCGGTGGCGCACGCCTGTATCCTAGCACTTGGGAGCAGATTTTTTTTTGGTTATAATTCTCCTTTTTAGTTGTATCTTTGCCTGGTTTTGGTAATAGAGTGATGCTGGCTTCATAGAAGGAATTTGGGAGAATTCCCTCTGATTGTATCTTTCTAAACAGTTTCAGTAATAATGGTTGTGAGAGGTTGTTTTCTGACTTCCACATCAAACCCCCATGCACCCCATGTACACACATACACACACACACACACACACACACACACACACACACACACTTACTTCATTAATTAAAATGTTTATGGCTGGGTATAGATGGCTCAGCCTGTTCCATCAGGCCTAGCAAGGTTGTCATTATTATTTTTTTTTTTCGGTCTTTTTGAGACAGGGTCTCCCTGTAGCCCCAGCTGTTCTGGAACTCACTCTGTAGACCAGGCTGGCCTTGAATTCACAAAGATCCACCAGCCTCTGCCTGATGAGTGCTAGGATTAAAGGCACCACACCTGGCTGGTTGTCATTATTTTGAGACAGGGTCTCCCCTTATGTAGCTCAGGCTGGCCTAGAACTTGCTATGTTGCCTAGGCTACCCTCAAACTCATGATTCTTCTACCTCAGCCTCTCAAGCATTCATCCTTTTAATTTCATCCTATGTGCACCTTTATAGTTTAAGTGTGTTATTTTCCTTTTCCTCCTCCTCCTCTTCCTCCTCTTCTTTGTCTTATTCCTCTCTCTCTTCCCTCCCTTCCCCCTCCCACCTTCCTTCCTTCCTTCCTTCCTTCCTTCCTTCCTTCCTTCCTTCCTTCCTTCCCTACTTTCTTGTTTTTCTTTCTCTTGCAGTACTGGGGCTTGAACCATGAACATGCTAAGTACATGCTTGGCATTAGACTTGAGCTCACTCTGTAACAGTGGACTAGCAGTTCTGCCTCAGACTCTGGGGTAGCTGTGATGACAAGCCTGTGTCATCTGGTCCAGCTTCAAGTGTGCTTCTTGTGAATAGTATATGTTCAGCCCTTAGGTTTGGTTTTGTTGTAAATCAAATCTGATAAAAATCTGTCTTTAATATTCATGATTAGAATATATTTTTAGGGGGCTGGAGAGATGGTTCAGAGGTTAAGAGCACTGACTGTTCTTGCAGAGGACCCAGGTTCGATTCCCAGCACCCACATGGCGGCTAAGAACTGTTTTTAACTTCAGTTCCAGGGGAATCCAATGCCCTCTTCTGACCTCCAAGGCATTGCACGACACGGGTGCACCATACATGCAGACATACACTCATACAGATAAAAAATAATAAAATAAAACAAAATTTTAAAAAAGACTATATTTTTAATTTTTATTATTTTTTTAATTTTATTTATTTTATTATGTGTATGAATGTACTGTCTGCATGTAGGTCTGTGTACCCGTGTCATGCAATGCCATGGAGGTCAGAAGAGAGCGTTGGATTCCCCTGGAACTGGAGTTAAAGATGGTTCTCAGCTGCCATGTGGGTGCTAGAGATCGAACCCGGGTCCTCTACAAGAGCAGTTGGTGCTCTTAACCACTAGGCCATCTCTCCAGCCCCGTTATTAATTATTTTTATTTTTATTTTACTTATTTATTTATTTTTTTGCCGTCCTTAGCCTCCACCTTTAATGACTGTGCTATCCCCACAGCACTATTATTTTTATTTTATGTCTCTGAGTACATTGTCTGCATGTGTGTAAGTGTCCCCATGCTATGCAATACCTATGGAAGTCAGAAGAGGGTGTCAGATTCCCTGGAACTGGAATAACAAGTGCTTGTTAGCCACTATGTGGGTTCTGGAAATCCAACCCAGGTCTTCTGCAAGGGCAATCAGTGTTCTTAACTGCCAAATCATCTTTTCAGCCCCAAGTGTTTAGAACATTTATATTTAATATAATTATTGATATAAATGGTTAGATTTAAGCCAGGCATGGTGGTGTATGCCTTTAATCCCATCACTCAGGAGGCAGAGACAGGTGGATCTCTGTGAATTCAAGGTCTACACAGTTACACAGTGAGTTCCAGGCCAGCTGGGACTATAGGGAGACCCTGTCTCAAAAAGACCAAAAGAAAAAAAAAAAAAGATTAGGTTTAAATTATCATCTTAGTATTATTTTCTAAGGCTGATTTCATGTAGCCCAAGTTGACCTTGAACTACACGTGTAGCTGAGATAACCTTGAATTCATCCTCCTGAACACAGGAATTAGGGCATGTTGGCACCAAGCTCAGGTTCACCTTAGTATTTCTCTTCTAGTAGTCCCATCATTCTATTTCTCTTTTTCTTCTTTTCTGTCTGCTTTTCAGGTTAGTTGAATATTTTTTATGATTTTTTTAGCTTATTAACTACAACTCATTGTTTTGTGTTTCCTTTAAGGCTTATATACATTAAAAAAATTTTTTATGTGTATGAGCGTACTGTCTGCATGTAGGTTGGTACTCCCAGGTCGTGCAATGCTGCAGAGGTCAGAAGAGGGTGTCGGATTCTCCTGAAACTGGAGTTAAAGACGGTTCTTAGCAGCCACGTGGGTGCTGGGAATCGAACCTGGGTCCTCTGCAAGGCTATCTCTCCAGCCCCAGGGCTTATATATATTTTTACCTTATCACAGTCTACCTTAGTATGATATGCCACGTCACATACAGTATAAGGACTTCACAAGCTGAGCATTAATGGCACACATCTGTAATCCAGCACTGGGAGGCTGAGGCAGGGGGATGGAGAGTTTGAGGACCTGTCTTCCTGGTCTTTGCACTATTGTTATAAAACATTTAATTGCTGGAGAGATGGCCTAGCGGTTAAGAGCGCCGACCGCTCTTACAGAGGACCCGGGTTCGATCCCCAGCACCCACATGGCGGCTGAGAACCGTCTGAAACTCCAATTCCAGGAGAACTCCAGTTCCAGGGGAATCTGAGACCCTCTTCTGAACTCCGCGGCATTGCACGACACGGGTGCACAGACTTGCATGCAGACAGTACATTCATACACATACAGAAATAAATAAAAATTAATTAAAAAAAAAAACATTTAATTGCATGTTGTAAATCACATAATACATTTGTGTGTGTGTGTGTGTGTGTGTGTGTGTGTGTGTGAGAGAGAGAGAGAGAGAGAGAGAGAGAGAGAGAGAGAGAGCATGAATGCGCGAGCTCCGTGTGGTGATCCACATACCCATTAATGCACATGTAGAGGCCAGAAGTCAATGTCAAGGAGTCTTCCTTTGTGGCTCTCCAACATATATTTTTAAAATATTTATTTGTTTGTTTATTTATATTTTCATCTTTTTAAATTTTTTTATGGTCTTTTTGATTTTTTTTAATTTTTTTATTAATTTTATTTCTGTATGTGTATGAATGTACTCTCTGCATGCAAGTCTGTGCACCCGTGTCGTGCAATGCCGCGGAGGTCAGAAGAGGGTCTCGGATTCCCCTGGAACTGGAGTTCTCCTGGAATTGGAGCTTCAGATGGTTCTCAGCCGCCATGTGGGTGCTGGGGATCGAACCCGGGTCCTCTGTAAGAGTGGTCGGCGCTCTTAACCGCTAGGCCATCTCTCCAGCCCCTTTATGGTCTTTTTGAAACAGGGTCTCCCTCTGGCTGTCCTGGAACTCACTCTGTAGACCAGGCTGGCCTTGAACTCATAGAGATCCGCCTGCCTCTGCCTCCCAAGTGCTAAGATTAAAGTTGCATGCTACCACACCTGGCATTTTCATCTTTTTGAGACAGGGTCTCCCTCTGGCTGGCCTGGAACTTGCCATGTGTACTAGGCTGGCCTTGAAGTCATAGCAATCTGCCTGTCTCCTGAGTGCTGGGATTAAATACGTGTGCCACTATGCCCAGCAAAAATATTTATCATTTTTATTTTATGTGTATGAGTGTTTTGCTGGCATATTAACTGCTGAGCCATCTCTCCAGCTCCTCCACCATAATTTTTGACAGAACCTCTCACTGAGCCTGGAGTTCACCATCTTGGCTAGAGTGTCTGACCATGATGCCTGGGATCCACCCATCTCCCTCTCTCCACTCCCTGAATGATGGGATTACAGATACGTGTCCTCATGCTTGGACAGCAAGTGCCTTACCCACTGAACCAGCCCCCCAGAACACATTTTTATTATGACTATATTAGCTAAGTGCTCTAGTTTCTTCCTGCTACTATGATAAAACACTGACCAAAAACAGCTTGGGTAGGGAGGTGTTTATTTGGTTTACACTTCCATGCAGGGGAAGTCAGGGCAGAGCCTGGAGCAGTGAATTGGGCAGAATGCTGCTTGCTGACTTGCTCAGCTAACTTTTTTTTTTTTTAATGTGTATGAGTGTACTGTCTGCATGCAGGTCTGTGCACCAGAGTTGTGCAATGCCAAGGAGGTCAGAAGAGGGAGTCGGATTCCCCTGGAACTGGAGTTAAAGACGGTTCTCAGCTGCCACGTGGGTGCTGGGAATCCAGGTCCTCTGCAAGAGCAGTCTTCACTCTTAACTGCTAGGCCATCTCTCCAGCCCCCTCAGCTAACTTTTTTATACAGAGTCCAAGACCAGTTGCCTAAGGATGGTGCTGCCCACAGTGGGCTCAGCCTTTTTGCATCAATTTGCAATCAAGACAAAGCTCAACAAACATGCCCAGAAGCCAATCTGAAAGAAGTACTTCTTCAGTTCAAGTTTCCTCTTCCCAGGTGACTAGCTTGTGTCTAATGGAAACTAGCCAGGGCCCTGCTTTTCAATGCAGTCTTTTTGTTTTTGGTTGTTTTTTGTTTTTTTTTTTTTTGGTCTTTTTGAGACAGGGTCTCCTTGTAGCCCCAGCTGTCCTAGAACACACTTGGTAGACCAGGAACTCACAGAGATCCGCCTGCCTGTGCCTCCTGAGTGCTGAGATTAAAGGCATGCACCACCACACCAGTGGTGCAGTCTTTTAAATTTAGACCAAACTTGTCACTCAAAAAAAATTTTTTTTTTTGGTCCTTTTGAGACAGGGTCTCCCTTTTAGTCCCAGCTGGCCTGAAGCTTTGTAGACCAGGCTGGCCTTGAACTCACAGAGATCCACCTGCTTCTGCCTCCCAAGTACTGGGATTACAGGCATGCGCCACCACGCCCGGCTGTCCCTCGAATTTTTTTTAATTTAATTTTTATTTTTTGTATGTGTATGAATGTACTGTCTGCTTGTAGGTTTGGATTTGGAGTTACAGACAGTCTTAGCCTCCATGTGGGTGCTGGGGATTGAACCCAGGTCCTCTGCAAGAGCAGTTGGTGCTCTTAACGGCTAGACAATCTCTCCAGCTCCATGTCCCTCTCATTTTTTAGAACTCCTGTGTGCTCCTGTCTCATCTGCTCACTCCTACCTTTCTTTTTTGTCCCTGATTAATTTATTGACCATTGGAAGAAGTGTTCTCATCTCCTACTATGATAGTCTTTCCTTACATTTTTATAATTCTTACCCTCCCCCTTTCAGAGTATGGTATTAAGAAGTTGGGAAAGTTTGCTGTTACTGTTTGACTATTCAATGAAGAATTTTATTGTTGTTTTGTTTTGCTTTGGTGTTTTTTTGTTTGTTTTGAAACAACATCTGAAGCTCAGGCTAGCCTCAAACTCCCTGTGTGTCTGAGGATGAAGTTGAACTTCTGATTCTCCTGGCTCTACCTCCCAACTGTGCTAGGATTCCACACATGTACCACCACATGTCACTTACCTAGTCCTGGGGCTTCACGTGTGCTAGGCAAGCACTCCAGCAACTGAACTACATCCCCAGCACTGGTATTTATTTATTTATTTATTTATTTATTTATTTATTTATTTATTTATTTATTTTTAGTGTCGTTTGGGAAGCTTTCATTGCAGCACTTAATCTAGTTACATTTAATGCAATTGCAATCAATAATATTTACAATAATTTTTGCCTTGTATCTGGTGCATTCTATTCATCTTGTCTTTTCCATCTTTTCTGTTAAGTTTCCCTCTTTTTTCTTGACTTCTTTTGCATTACATTTTTGTTTATTTGTGTGTGTATGAGAGAGAGAGAGAGAGAAAGAGAGAGAGACTTGGTTTCCCTATATAACCTAAGCTAACATAAAAATCACTATGTAGCTCAGGCTGGACTTGAACTCAAGACAACAGCCTCCTCTCAAGTCTCCCAAATGCTGGATCACAGGCGTGCACCACCATGCCCAACTCAGAATTTTCTATGGAAATTCAGTGGAGGATTACTCAATATCTCTAGTGTCAACGTAACAGAAGAGACTTCCACAACAGAAGACTGAACTGTGGCTCAGTGGCACATTAAGTCAACCCCCATTACTACAAAAATAAATAAATAAAGGCCAAAGAGAGAACCTCAGAAACAGAGGAAATTAGTCACAAGGTCTCATTCCAGGAGCTGACATCAGTTCATTAGTGAAGACAGTGTGTCAGGCTAATGTTCCCGTCCATCTGGATAACCACCCTGGTGACTCACGTAGCAAGTTGCAATTTGGAAAGTCCTTGACAAAAAGCTCTTGTTCCTGGCATGCTTGGGTGTGAGCCCTTCAGAACATCTTTAAGGCAGTCCTTATCAGTCACATGCTCAGAGGGCCTCCTTCCCTGACCTCCAGGCTCTGCTTATTTATTTTTTTGTTCAGATCTGACATGACACCACTTTGATTCTAACAACTTTCACACTAGATTTTCCTGTTTCCAAAAATAAAGGTCTACCTAATCTCTGAGTGTCGTTTGTTTTACATTAAAGGAAAAGAATATTGGGCTGGCAAGATGGCTCAGTGGGTAAAAGCACCAAGCTAGATAACCTGAATCTGATCCCCAGGATCCACATGGTAGGAGACAACTGATGTTTGCAAATGGTCCTCTGACCCCCCCACAGCCACAAGGCTGCCCCCTACCTCCCCGGGAGCACGTGTGCACAAACACGCACATACACACACAAAATGAATAAATATATAATTAACAAAAGACTATTCTCAAATTGCAAGGTAAAACTGTTATTATTTACAACTATTGATCTGAGTGAATTAGGTTTGAGAGATATCTTTTCTAGTCAAAGGGAACTAAAAAGACACAGCAAGTTGGCTTCCAAGCCATCAGAACAATCTCACGTCTCCCACTGAGTTTCTCGTAAATTCTATACAAATTAAATTTATAATTCCTTCTAATAAATACCACTTTATTGCTCTATTTATCTCAGAAGGGCCTTAGGCTCTATAGGCTTTGAGAGATGGCAATGAGTAAAGAAGTTGATGTGTGGGGCTGTGGCTGAGAATCCCAGGAGACATGACCTGGTGGTTCCAACCTCGCTGAGGGAGCCACTCTTCCCTGAGCCCCAGTTACAAATTCAGCTTCTTCTACCCTGGTGCCGTGTGAGGCCTGAAGTGAGTAGCTTCGAGGTCTTCACTCGCCTTGCCAGTTGTCCACCCAGCCTCCCTTTCAAGATTTGTCCATAAAGTCCGGCGTGGTAGTGTATGCCTTTCCAGAGGCAAAGGCGGGAGGAGGTCTGTGAGTTCCAGGCCAGCTAGGGGACAAAGTTTGTCACAAACAAACAAACAAACAAACAAAGCAAACAGACAGGCTGGAGAGATGGCTCAGAGGTTAAGAGCACTGGTTGCTCAACATGGATGCACTTACACACATGCAGGCATACCCTAATACAGATAAAATAAAAATAATAATGAGCCGGGCGTGGTGGCGCACGCCTATGATCCTAGCACTTGGGAGGCAGAGGCAGGCGGATCTTTGTGAGCTCAAGGGTAGCCTGGTCTACAGAGTGAGTTCCAGGCCAGCTGGGGCTACAGGGAGACCCTGTCTCGAAAAGACCAAATAATAATAATAATAATAATAAACGAACAAACAAACAAAAATATCTGTCCATAAGCCCCCTGTAATGTCAAGTAACTGGGTCTTTGGCACATACCCTCAGCACTAGTTAACCCTGGGTAACCTGCTGTATTAAGCATTATCTTTTTTTTTTTTTTTTTTTCCAGTGCTAGAGATTAAACCCAGGACCTAGTGCCTGGTCAGCAAGTACTCAATCTCTGAGCTACTCCATGTAGTCCTGCCCTAAGCATTTCACACGTACACTATGTTATCGAAACTGCCCAACACTCTCTGCCGACTGCCCAGTCTCTCGCCTCAGAGTCCCTGCTGTGAGAAACTGTTCTGCATTGGCTGCACTCATTCTCTTTCTACTCTTTCCTCAAGCCTGCCATCACTCCACAAACACAGATAGTAGTCTTTGTGTTGTTAAATGCAATGTGCACCTCTCTGTTTTTTTTTTAAAGCACATGTATTTATATTATTTTAAATTATGAGTATATGTGTGTCTATGAGTGTCTGTGTGCTGGTGAAGGGCCGAGGACTCAGATTTCTCTAGAACTGTAATTATAGATTCTTAAGAGCCACCTGGCTGATGGGTGCCAGGAACTGAACTTGGATCCTCTGCGAGAGCAATACTTGGTCTTCACTTTTGGGCCATCTCTCCAGCCCTCCGGCCTGGTTTTGCTTCACTTTCTGTCCTCTTCACGCACACCTGAGCACTCCCCCTTCATGAACCATTTCCCCTTCACCTCTGTGAGCCACAACTTGATCACTTTTCTTGGTTCTACTTCCATTTCCTTTTCAGGTTCAGTCTTCTCACGAAACAATTGCAGGTTGAGTTTCCCTGAGGTTGGGTCTTTTCCTCTCTTGCAATACACTTGATTCCCGGGCCTCTCGTTCACTTGCAGCTTTGATTACTGTCTTTGTTAATGACCCCCAAGCTTCTATTTCCATGCTGATGCATGGATCCTGCTGCTTATTATGCAATCAACGATCCTGCTACTATTATGCAGTTCAACGTGAGCCTTTCAAGGCACTACTGGCCAAGTCCAAAGTCACTCGGGCTCGCTATCCCCACCCTCCAGCGTGCCTGCTGCTCTCCCAAGTGTCCTGTTCACAAATGGCACCACCCTCCATCCAGTTACTCAGACTGAGACAGGATTGAAAGACAAAGAAAATTAAGGAGATATGGGAAAGTAAAGGAACCCCTTACCATGAGTCAGGTTATATCTCACCAGCTGAGAGTCAAGAATTCTAGTACAACTAACAAAATCTTCTGTAAAGTTCGCCAACATCGAGACAATATTCCTTTAATGTAGAAGTATTTCAGGGCTGGAGAGATGGCCTAGCGGTTAGGGGCGCCGACCACTCTTACAGAGGACCCGGGTTTGATCCCCAGCACCCACATGGCGGCCGAAAACCGTCTGAAACTCCAATTCCAGGAGAACTCCAGTTCCAGGGGAATCGGACACCCTCTTCTGACCTCCGCAGCATTGCACGACACAGGTGCACAAACCTACATGCAGACAGTACATTCATACACATACAGAAATAAATAAAATTAATAAAAAAAATTAAAAAAAAGAAATAAATAAAATTAAAAAAAAGAAATATTTCAATAAATAAGAATGTTAAAATAGCTGTGACCCATGCCGAAGGCCAAAGTATGCATGACTGAGAATGTCTTTTCTCCTTTTCCAGCTGTAAACTTGCAATTTTCTAGGAATTTCACAAGCAAGACTATAAACTCTACTTATATAAGACGTATTTTGCTTTTTTTGAGACAGGGTCTCCCTATAGTCCCAGCTGGCCTGGAACTCACTCTGTAGACCAGGCTGGCCTTGAATTCAGAGATCTGCCTGTTTCTGTCTCCTGAATTCTAGGATTAAAGACACGCACCATCAAGCCCAGCTTAAAGACGGTTCTTAGCTGCCATGTGGGTGCTGGGAACTGAACCTGGGTCCTCTGCAAGAGCAGTTGGCATTCTTAACTGCTGAGCCATCTCTCCGGCCTCCAAGACATGTTTCAACACCCTCCCCATCTATAACCCTTGTGAACTATGTTTTACCTTGTCAGACTATAATGCTATCTGAGCTCCCTTAGGAACACACTATTATTGAATTTACCAAAAACTGGGGAAGAAAATGTTCCTTAGCAAGTCTTTGAATTTAATTTTAGGAGCCATAAAAATAGTATATATAAATGCCGGGCATGGTGGTGGATGCCTTTAACCCCTGCACTAGGGAGGCAGAGGCAGGCTGATCTCTGTGAGTTCAAGGCCAACCTCATCTACATATTAAGTTCCAGACCAGCTGGGGCTACAGGAAGAACCTGCTTTAAAAACAAAAACAAAAACAAAAACAGCAACCACACACACACACACACACACACACGCACACGCACACACACACACACGCACACGCACACACACACACAAAGGGGAAATAAAAAGAAAAAAAGAAAGAGAAAAATGTCGAATATATGAATGGCTGCCTAAAACACATGAGGTGACTTCCTTGAGAAGATGGCGCCTGCACGCGTCCTATCTCCCCCTCCACTTCCCTTCTCTCTCCCCCTCCTCTTCCACTCCCCTCTCCTCCTCTTCTTCCTCCTCTTGAGACAGGAACTCCTATAGCCCAGGGTGGGCCTTGAACTTGCCATTGACCTCCTGACTCTCCTGCCTGCCTCTTCTTCCCATGTTGAGATGACAAGTGTCCACCACCATGCCCAACAAAACTTTTTTTTCTTAATTTTAATTTTATGTGTGTGAGTGTTTTGCCTCCATGTATGTGGGTGTACCTGTGCATCCAATTCCTGCAGGGGCCAGAAGAAGGTTCCAGATCCTCTGGAGCTGGGCTTTCAGATGGTGTCAACCATCATGTGGGTGCTAGGAAACAAACCCAGGTCCTCTGCAAGAGGATGCAGGACTTCTAACAGCTGAGCCATCTCTCTAGCCCCTTGTTTTCTTTTCTTTTTAAAACTTTTTGCCTATGTATGTGTATATGGTATGTGCATATATGTATGTGTGTTCACATGTTGGCGGGTGTGCTGGATAGCTTTAGTGTCAACTTGACACACCTGGGTTGAGGGAGCCTCAATTGGGGAATTGGCTCCATTAGATTGGCCTGTGGCCACATCTGTGGAGTATTGTCTTGATTGACAGGCAATGTGGGAGGGCCCAGCCCACAATGAGTAGTGCCACCCTGGGCACGTTGTTGTTTACCATTAAGAAGGCAGGCTGGGCATGAGCCAGGGGAGCAAGCCAGTGGACAACATTCCTTCATGGCCTGTGCTTCAGCTCCTGCCTCCAGGTTCCTACCCTGAGTTCCTGCCTTGGGCTCCCTGAGTGATGAACTGTGACCCAGGAGATGTGAACTGAATAAACCCTTTCCTCCCCAAGTTGGTGTCAGTCAGAGTGTTTTGTCACAGGAATGGAAGACAGACTAGAACAGGGGGGATGCGTGTACACATGTATACACATGCTTGTGGAAGCCCAAAGTGAGACAGGCTCTCTCACTGAGTCCACTCTGCTTCAGCTAGTGTGTCTGGCTAGCTTGCTGTCCCTACCTCCAAAGTGTTGAGATTGCAGGCAGGCTGCCACGTCTGCCCAGCTCTGACATGCATGCTAGATCTTGGTTCTCATGCTTGCGTGGCAAGTGCTTTACCTACAGAGCCACCCCCCCAGCTCAAACCTTTTCATCCTAAACTCCAAATCTGTTCATACTGACTCATGCTGAAATTCTTTTCTATGAAGTCACAGATCCTTGCTTCACCTGAGTAGGGGCCTCTGAAAAGAACTCAGGCAGCTAGGAGTGGCATGGTGGACTGCGTCTCTAGCCTCATCACACTGATGCTCACAAACCAGAAAGCTGGGCATCATACCCGACACATTCCTATCCTTGATATCTCCTACCCTGCCCTGTCGAACCTACTACCAACGTCCATCCATTCTCTCCCCTAAACATCTCTCTAGGCTGTCTACTCCCAGCTTCCCCCATTCCTCTCCACTCTAGGGTGACACGCTAGTTCATCTGGGCCACAGCTCTGGCCGCCTGGCAGGTGTGCCTAAGCTCCCTTAACTACTTCCCCAAACCTATTGTTAGCTAGAGATCTCTTCTGAAAGCACGTCTGACCATACCAGACTTTACTGAAACCCTCAATGGGGTCCTGGTAATTTTAGGACAATTTTAGGAGCCGTTTATCTCCTCCCCACCTGACATTTGCCTCCATTTATTTCCTTCCCTTCTGCTCACTGGCCGTCTTTCTTATCTTCTACTACAGGACTTTCGTACATCCTGTTCTTCCCTTGTATTTAGTTAGGTCTCTTAATACTTTTTTGTGTTGTTTTGGTTTTGTAATTGAGACATGTTCTGACTGTATAGCAGAGGCTAACCTTAAACGTGAAATCCTGCCTCTGTCTCCCGAGTGCTGGGACTAAAGGCGGTACCACCCCCCTGGCTTGGTAGCTTCATCTTTTTTTAAAAAGACATTGAAGTTAATTTATTTTTATTTTATGTGTGTTAGTGTTTTGCCTGCTTGTATGCATGTGTGTAAGTACACCATGTGAAGTCCGAGGAGGCCAGAAGAGGGAATCAAATACCCTGGAACTGGAGTTTCAGGTTGTGAGCCACCATATGGATGCTGGAAACCAAACCAGTGTCCTCTGGAACAGGAGTCGGTGCTCTTAACCTCTGAGCCATCTCTCCAGCCCCAAAGCTTTATTTTTACTTTATGTGTCTGAGTATTTTGCCTGCGTGTATGTATGTATGCATGCATGTATGTACGTATGTATGTATGTATGTCCACTACGTGTATTTAGTGTGGAAAGCCAGAAGAGAGTGTTTTACCTCCTATAACTAGTTTTACCTCCTATAACTAGAGTTGTAGACAGTTGTGAACCACTGGGCAGGTTCTGGGAACTGAACCCAGGTCCTCTGCAAGAACAGCTAGTGCTCTTAACCACTGAGCCATCTCTCGTGTGTGTGTGTGTGTGTGTGTGTGTGTGTGCGTGTGTGTGTGTGACCTCGAGCACGCCGTGGTGCACATGTGGAAGTCAGAGGACAACTTGAAGGAATCTATTCTCTCCTTCTACCGTGTGGTCTCAGGGACCGAGCTCCGATCATCAGGCTTGGCAGCAGGTACCTTTACCTGCTGAGCCATCTCCCTGGCTCGCTCCTTCTTTGGTGCTGAGTGTCAGCATGATCTTGCCAGGAAACCTTCCCTGAGACTCTTACCACCTTAGATCTCTATTACAGTCTCTGATTTCTCCTTCTTGCCATTATTAGAAGCACTTGTCAGTAACACTTCCATTTGTTAGTTTGGTTTTCTGTTCAGTCATTGTCTCTGCTCCACATTAGACCCTATGCTGGTTTCCCTCATAATTGTATCACAGTGCCTGGCTCACAGTGAGCACTCGAGTATGTGTAAATTAATGGCTACAAAACAACAGGTGCTGCTGTTAAGACAGGCACTGTTTTGTTTTCTCAGAGCCGGGTTGCTGAACTAGAACCTTGAGAATGCTGGGAAAGCATTGAGTTGAACTCTCAACCCCACACATTTGACTTTAGAAGCCACCGAGATCCTTTCTATGGCCCTGCTAAGATTAAGGTGACTCTCCTCAGAAGCCATGTCTGCACTTGGATGTGTATTAGCTTTTCCTCAAATGCCTCTTTTCTTTTTTTTTTTTTTGGTCTTTTCGAGACAGGGTCTTCCTGTAGCCCCAGCTGTCCTGGAATTTGCTCTGTAGACCAGGCTGGCCTTGAACTCACAAAGATCCACCTGCCTCTGCCTCCCCAGTGCTAGGATTAAAGGCGTGCACCACCACACCCAGCTAAATGCTTCTTTTCTATTAACGTCCATATTAGGGGCTGGAGAGATGCTCAGTGGTTAGGAACACTGGCTGTTCTTGCAAAAGACCCAGATTTGGATCCCAGCACCCACATGGTGGTTGACAACCATCCATAACTCCAGTTCCAGGAGATCTAATACCATCTTCTGTCCTCTGTGAGCATTGCACAACATGGGTGGACTTACACACATGCAGGCAATATATGCATACACATAAAATTAAAAATTTAACCAAAAAACTCCCCAAACAACAACAATAAAAAAAAAAAAAAACACCAGGCGTGGTGGCACATGCCTTTAATCCCAGCACTCAAGAGGCAGAGGCAGAGGCAGGGCTGGAGAGATGGCCTAGCGGTTAAGAGCGCCGACCGCTCTTGCAGAGGACCCGGGTTCGATCCCCAGCACCCACATGGCGGCCAAAAACCGTCTGAAACTCCAATTCCAGGAGAACTCCAGTTCCAGGGGAATCCGAGACCCTCTTCTGACCTCTGCGGCATTGCACGACACGGGTGCACAAACTTGCATGCAGACAGTACATTCATACACATACAGAAATAAATAAAATTTAAAAAAAAAAAAAAAGAGGCAGAGGCAGGTGGATCTCTGTGAGT
Organism: Rhizomys pruinosus; assembly: GCA_009823505.1. Taxonomy (NCBI): domain Eukaryota; kingdom Metazoa; phylum Chordata; class Mammalia; order Rodentia; family Spalacidae; genus Rhizomys; species Rhizomys pruinosus. The sequence goes on from VZQC01008909.1 coordinate 384,496, forward strand.
TCAAGGCCAGCCTGGTCTACAGAGTGAGCTCCAGGCCAGCTGGGACTAAAGGGAGACCCTATCTCAAAAAATGCCAAAAAATTTAAAAATTTACAAAAAAATCTATGTTAGAACTCTTTCCTGGCTGGGCATGGTGGCACATACCTTTAATCCAGCACTTAGGAGGCAGAGGCAAGCAGATCTCTGTGAGTTCAAGGCCAGCCTGGTCTACATAGTGAGTTCCAGGCCAGCTAGGAATACAGGGAGACCCTGTCTCAAAGAGATGCACCCCCAAAAAACAACTCCTCCTCCTCCTCCTCCTCCTCCTCCTCCTCCTCCTCCTCCTCCTCCTCCTCCTTCTTCTTCTTCTTCTTCTTCTTCTTCTTCTTCTTCTTCTTCTTCTTCTTCATCTTCTTCTTCCTCAGACAGGGTCTCATGTAGTCCAGGCTGGCCTCAAACTTGCTGTGTAGACAAAACTCTGAAATCAGAAAAGTATATTCAAATTTCGACTCAGCCACTTTTTTTTTCTTTTTGGTCTTTTTTGAGACAGGGTCTCCCTGCAGCTCCACCTGTCCTGGAACTCACTTTGTAGACCAGGCTGGCCTTGAACTCACAGAGATCCACCTGCCTCTGCCTCCTGAGTGCTGGGATTACAGGCGTGCACCACCAGGCCGGGCTCGGCCACTCCTTACTGGGCTACTTACCCTCTCAGTCTCCCTTTCTGATCCTCCTGCCCCCACCTCCTCAGTGCTAGAATCACAAGTGTTTGCTACCATGTCCAGTCTATGCAATACTGGGGATCACACCCAGGCATTCGTGCATGCTAGGCAAGAACTCTACCAACACCCTTCCCCAAGTGTTGATCTGATAGACGTATACTGCTTTCCCTGACTTTGTCTATTTAAGTTTGAAAATATACTACAAGTATAAACATGTATGATTTTTAGTATGGGTAAGTCAAAACCCATCACAAAACTGATTCAAGATTCAGCAGTGACATAATCCCCTTTTCTACATTCAACTCAGTGCCCATGTTGATGAAGAAAGGGAATGGTGAAGCTCTATAGCACTAGAGAAGCCTCATCAGGATTCCAGTCCCTGTTTCCACCACTTAACAGCTTCATTTCCCTCTCTGATCCTCAGTCTCCTCATGTGTGAAATGGGCTAACACCACCTCACAGGGTAGTGGTAAGGATAAGAAAGGTAATTCATACCATCCACATCTTACAGAGCTGGGCAGGTACTGACTGACCAGTCAGGGTGATTATTATACTCTCACAACAAAACACTCTCACCATCACAGTAATTCCAGTACTTGTGCTTCTGTGATAAGAGCTGTGAGCTTGGCCTGAAACAAGGGGTCATTAGGTTCCTGGGTGGAAGGAAGGATTAATGGCCTCTTTGTTCAATCTGTGTACCACTCATGGTGCTTCCAGTATCTCCAGCTACCATTTGTCTTATGGAAAAATTATACTGTGGATCTTGAAGTGTGTATTGGGGGTGTCAGTTTGAGGAATAGATTGTCTAGGCTGCTTTTCCTTGGTTTAATTCATCCCATCCACCTCCACCTCCAACTCCTAGCCGGGATGTGTATACAAGCTTAGAAAGTTATGGTCTGTGGCTTGGGATGTAGCTCAGATGGTACAGTACTTGCCTCACATGTACAAAGCTCTGAGTTTTATCCCCAGACATAAACTGGAGTCACACATCAGAAGCACAGGCAGGAAGTTCAAGGTCACCCTCAACTACACAGGGAATTTGAAGGGAGCCTGGACTAGAGACCCTGTCTCCAAAAAGAAAACAAAAATTATTTTTTTTAAGGGAGGAAGGATTTATTTTGCTTCCTAGAAGCTTAGAAAGTTGAATCAGCTATAGGAATTATTTTCAGGTCAGTTTGACCCATTTACAGTTAGAACCACTGTGGGCCCACAAGCTCTTCATCAAAATGCTGAAATGGGTTTAGGAAGAATCTCAGTGGTAGAGTGAGCTTGCCTAGCAAGCTTGAAGCCCTAGGTTTGATCTTAGCATAAGGAAGGAAGGGAGGGAGGGAGGGAGGGAGGGAGGGAGGGAGGGAGGGAGGGAGGGAGGGAAAGAGGGAAAGAAGGGAAGAAGGGAAAAAGGGAAGGGGAGAAGGATCGGTCCAACGTAAAGCTGACTTCCTTTCAAGTCTAAGGTGAGCTCATTTGAAGAAAGACCTTGACCCCAGCTGCCATGAGTGTGTTCAGCATTTTTATTGATCACACTTGTGCTGAGTGCTCATACATTTTCTGAGGAAATATTGACATGCTTGACTATGTGGTGCCGCACCAGACCTCCCTGAGGATTTAATGAAATATACTCTAATACACCATGTTACCTTGTTAAAATCTGAAAATTTCTGAATTCTGAAAAGTATCTGGCCCCAGGAGTTTCAGTTAATAGACACAGACCTGTGTTTCCAGAAGGGTTTCAGGCCTTCCTTGTCCACAGCCCAACTTTTCCCTATCAGTCATCACAGTGTCCTGTGTGGGCACAGATGAACCTGCCTGAAACTCAGAGAGGCCAGGGCAGGGTGTGTGTGTGTGTGTGTGTGTGTGTGTGTGTGTGTGTGTGTACAACATTACACAGTGCCACAACCCCTGGAAGCCGGCAAAGGAATTTGCTAATGCCTTGGACTGTTTTTCCTACTTATAGAGACACCGACACAAGGAAGCTTGCCTGGGAAATGCAACTGATTGTTTCTAATAGTAAAACACAAGGTGGGGGGGGGGGGCCTAGGCAGTTGATGTGGTCTGAGTAGAGGAAATAAATGTGTTTCTTATCTTTTTTCTCCAGCTGGTTCCAGGCTCTTCTCCGTTGACATTATTTAAAAGCCTGGCAGGTACTTTGAATATTTGTTTCCATCAGGTTTCCTTGCCACTTTAGTCTGCAAATACTCCTGGCTGATTTCCTTTCCTGAGTGGTGCATGTTGCCTAGACACTCAAATTTCCCAGCCTTACCTGCCCAGCAACCAGGTAAATGGGTGAGCTGTGTTACGAGTAGACAGAACAGTCCCATTGGATTCCTGTATGCTCTGGTCATTTTAACCAGAAGCATGCCTCAGCCGTCAGCGGGCCCCAGAAGAGGGAAGAGAGAACAGTTAGGTGGTTCCTCCACTGCTGCATGAAGTCATGGCTCAGTGAGACTGAGCCCTCTGTCACTGAAGTACATTAGTCAAATGATGAACACCAAGTCCTAGTACATGGACTGGAGGTGCAGCTCAGTTGGTAGTGTGCTTCTGGCCTAGTATGCATGAAGCCCTGGGTTCAGTCCCCAGCACTTGGTAAGACAGGTGTGATGGAGCATACATACTTGTAATTCCAGTGCAGGAAGATTATAAATTCAAAAATAAGACAAAACAACAAAACCTACAAGTAAGTAAATAAAAGCTACAAGAGACCTGAAAGCTTATGCATTGTCAGGCAGTAGAACCAAAGTACATGTTTTTCTCTATTCAACAAGCATCAGGCATAGGCAAGCTACCAAGAATAGAATAGAGCCCCATCCTCTTCCCAGAAACCCAGTCAAACAAGGGAGAGAGACAAGTCAGCTGTAAATGTATTGTGTGCAGAGCACTAAAGTAGGGAAAATACGAGGCACTACCGGATGTCAGGTGAGGGGTGTCCAATCCAGACTGAGGAACCTGGGAAGAGCCGCTGAGGGGCTGGCGTGAGCGCATGCGCCTTTATTCCCAGCACTTGGGAGGCAGTGGCAGATACATCTCTGTGAGTTCAAGGCCAGCCTAGTCTACATAGCAAGATCCAGGCTAGCCAGGACTACTTAGTAAGATTCTATCTCAAAAAGGAGACAGAGAGACAGAGACAGAGACAGTGACAGAGACAGAGACAGAAAGGACTGAGAGGCACCTGAACTGAGCTTTAAGGACAGGCACGTATGGCTGTGGGAGGCTTCGGGAATATTGATTGTATCCAAAGGCGTGGCGCTGTGAGGAAATCCAGTGTTGTCATCACTCTGTATTTGTTTATATTTAGCTTTATTATCCCACAGCTAAAACATTCCTTTCTCTGATGACAGGGCCATCCAACCTTGCTGACTGGATCAGTGATTACCCATGATAACAGGCTGAGGGCTTCACCCATTAAGAGCTGCAGCAGAGCTAACAATTTCACGGTGGGAGCCAGCACTGACCATGGAAACTTAGACATGCTCACTGTATGCTTCAGATACCTGCTGTACGGCCCCAAAGAAGACCTGTCCTGAAGCGTCCAACAAAATGCAGACATTGAAATTGCTCCTGTGAGCCGGGCGTAGTGGGGCACGTCTTTAATCCTAGCACTTGGGAGGCAGAGGCAAGTGGATCTTTGTGAGTTCAAGGCCAGCCTGGTCTACAGAGCGAGTTCCAGGACAGCTGGGGCTACAGGGAGACCCTGTCTCAAAAAAGACCAAAAAATAAATAAATAAATAAATAAATAAATAAATAAATAAATAAATAAATAAAAATAAAAAATAAATTAAAAAAAATTGCTCCTGTGTTCCCACAGTTAGGAGTTTCCACAAAGTCTGTGGCTGAGCAAGAAAACTCCTTGTCCATGTTCTGGAGAAGGTGTAGCTTGAGCCCCAGAACCAAGCAGTGGTCAGCCCAGTAATGCTTGTGTGAGGTGCGACTTTCCAATCTACAAAAATAGAGGCTGAGGAGATGGCTCAGTGCATGAAAGTACTTGCCACGAAAATCTGATGATCTGAATTTGATTCCCACAGAGGAAAGAGAATTGACTTGCAAAAGTTGTCCTCTGACCTCCACCCACAATGTGGTACACACACACACACACACACACACACACACACACACACACACACATAATAATAAATAAAATTTTTAATTTAAAAAGTAGGCATTATTTCTGGGTTACCTTCTGTACACACTGTCCCAATCATGAACGCCTTTTGAAGATACAAAAAGAATATAATATAAGAAATCTTTCTATAGACTTGGTAAGAGTCTCCTACCAACCGACCACTGTCTGTGGCCAAGTCTCCTGTCTCTGAGCCTCAGTTTCCACCTTCAGCCAGTGTCATAGATGACCTTGAAGTTCACTCATTGCTCTTTTTTTTTTGGGGGGGGGGGTTGTTTTTGAGACAGGGTCTCCCTCTAGCCCCAGCTGTCCTGGAGCTCACTATGTAGGCCAGGGTGGCCTTGAATTCACAGAGATCTGCCTGCCTCTGCTGGGATGAAAGGCATGTGCGACCACGCCTGGCCTCCATGGCTATTTTTTTAATTCTTTGACTTATAACCTGGGAGCTTTAGGCAGTCTTTGTGCACTGTGGTCTGGGACATCTGGGCATTAATCCCGGTGTTTATGTCCATTGGTACCCAAGCTCCCAGTGTGTGCTGGTGGAACTGCACTGAGCATAGGCCTAGTTGTCCCTGGCAAACTGCAGTGACTGTGGTCCAGAGAGGTCCTCTGCTGGAGCTATGAGGACTGGGGCTGGGGGCAGGGTGGGGCGGCCAGGCTGCAGGGAGAAAGTTGCGAGCCTGAGAGAAGTTTGCCCAAGCAGAAGCAGCGATTACCTGCAGAAATGGTTTCTGCAGTATTGGAGCAATCCACTGTGGCTTAGCAGGAACCTTGGCAGATGAAAAGAATTAAATATCTTACCAGTTTGCTACGAGCTCGTGCTCTCTCTCTCTCTCTCTCTCTCTCTCTCTCTCTCTCTCTCTCTCTCCCCTACTTCTCCCTCTCTCCTCTCCCTCCTTCTCTCACAATCTTGCTTCCTCACTCACTTCCTTTCTTTCCTGGAAGCTCTCTCCCTGACCCTCCTCCCAGTCTTCTGCCTCCTCCCTGCCATCTCCTCTGCCTCTGCCTTTTCCCCTGCCCCATCCTCCCCCTCTCCTCCTTCTCCCCTGCCCCATCCTCCCCCTCTCCTCCTTCTCCCCTGCCCCATCCTCCCCCTCTCCTCCTTCTCCCCTGCCCCATCCTCCCCCTCTCCTCCTTCTCCCCTGCCCCATCCTCCCCCTCTCCTCCTTCTCCCCTGCCCCATCCTCCCCCTCTCCTCCTTCTCCCCTGCCCCATCCTCCCCCTCTCCTCCTTCTCCCCTGCCCCATCCTCCCCCTCTCCTCCTTCTCCCCTGCCCCATCCTCCCCCTCTCCTCCTTCTCCCCTGCCCCATCCTCCCCCTCTCCTCCTTCTCCCCTGCCCCATCCTCCCCCTCTCCTCCTTCTCCCCTGCCCCATCCTCCCCCTCTCCTCCTTCTCCCCTGCCCCATCCTCCCCCTCTCCTCCTTCTCCCCTGCCCCATCCTCCCCCTCTCCTCCTTCTCCCCTGCCCCATCCTCCCCCTCTCCTCCTTCTCCCCTGCCCCATCCTCCCCCTCTCCTCCTTCTCCCCTGCCCCATCCTCCCCCTCTCCTCCTTCTCCCCTGCCCCATCCTCCCCCTCTCCTCCTTCTCCCCTGCCCCATCCTCCCCCTCTCCTCCTTCTCCCCTGCCCCATCCTCCCCCTCTCCTCCTTCTCCCCTGCCCCATCCTCCCCCTCTCCTCCTTCTCCCCTGCCCCATCCTCCCCCTCTCCTCCTTCTCCCCTGCCCCATCCTCCCCCTCTCCTCCTTCTCCCCTGCCCCATCCTCCCCCTCTCCTCCTTCTCCCCTGCCCCATCCTCCCCCTCTCCTCCTTCTCCCCTGCCCCATCCTCCCCCTCTCCTCCTTCTCCCCTGCCCCATCCTCCCCCTCTCCTCCTTCTCCCCTGCCCCATCCTCCCCCTCTCCTCCTTCTCCCCTGCCCCATCCTCCCCCTCTCCTCCTTCTCCCCTGCCCCATCCTCCCCCTCTCCTCCTTCTCCCCTGCCCCATCCTCCCCCTCTCCTCCTTCTCCCCTGCCCCATCCTCCCCCTCTCCTCCTTCTCCCCTGCCCCATCCTCCCCCTCTCCTCCTTCTCCCCTGCCCCATCCTCCCCCTCTCCTCCTTCTCCCCTGCCCCATCCTCCCCCTCTCCTCCTTCTCCCCTGCCCCATCCTCCCCCTCTCCTCCTTCTCCCCTGCCCCATCCTCCCCCTCTCCTCCTTCTCCCCTGCCCCATCCTCCCCCTCTCCTCCTTCTCCCCTGCCCCATCCTCCCCCTCTCCTCCTTCTCCCCTGCCCCATCCTCCCCCTCTCCTCCTTCTCCCCTGCCCCATCCTCCCCCTCTCCTCCTTCTCCCCTGCCCCATCCTCCCCCTCTCCTCCTTCTCCCCTGCCCCATCCTCCCCCTCTCCTCCTTCTCCCCTGCCCCATCCTCCCCCTCTCCTCCTTCTCCCCTGCCCCATCCTCCCCCTCTCCTCCTTCTCCCCTGCCCCATCCTCCCCCTCTCCTCCTTCTCCCCTGCCCCATCCTCCCCCTCTCCTCCTTCTCCCCTGCCCCATCCTCCCCCTCTCCTCCTTCTCCCCTGCCCCATCCTCCCCCTCTCCTCCTTCTCCCCTGCCCCATCCTCCCCCTCTCCTCCTTCTCCCCTGCCCCATCCTCCCCCTCTCCTCCTTCTCCCCTGCCCCATCCTCCCCCTCTCCTCCTTCTCCCCTGCCCCATCCTCCCCCTCTCCTCCTTCTCCCCTGCCCCATCCTCCCCCTCTCCTCCTTCTCCCCTGCCCCATCCTCCCCCTCTCCTCCTTCTCCCCTGCCCCATCCTCCCCCTCTCCTCCTTCTCCCCTGCCCCATCCTCCCCCTCTCCTCCTTCTCCCCTGCCCCATCCTCCCCCTCTCCTCCTTCTCCCCTGCCCCATCCTCCCCCTCTCCTCCTTCTCCCCTGCCCCATCCTCCCCCTCTCCTCCTTCTCCCCTGCCCCATCCTCCCCCTCTCCTCCTTCTCCCCTGCCCCATCCTCCCCCTCTCCTCCTTCTCCCCTGCCCCATCCTCCCCCTCTCCTCCTTCTCCCCTGCCCCATCCTCCCCCTCTCCTCCTTCTCCCCTGCCCCATCCTCCCCCTCTCCTCCTTCTCCCCTGCCCCATCCTCCCCCTCTCCTCCTTCTCCCCTGCCCCATCCTCCCCCTCTCCTCCTTCTCCCCTGCCCCATCCTCCCCCTCTCCTCCTTCTCCCCTGCCCCATCCTCCCCCTCTCCTCCTTCTCCCCTGCCCCATCCTCCCCCTCTCCTCCTTCTCCCCTGCCCCATCCTCCCCCTCTCCTCCTTCTCCCCTGCCCCATCCTCCCCCTCTCCTCCTTCTCCCCTGCCCCATCCTCCCCCTCTCCTCCTTCTCCCCTGCCCCATCCTCCCCCTCTCCTCCTTCTCCCCTGCCCCATCCTCCCCCTCTCCTCCTTCTCCCCTGCCCCATCCTCCCCCTCTCCTCCTTCTCCCCTGCCCCATCCTCCCCCTCTCCTCCTTCTCCCCTGCCCCATCCTCCCCCTCTCCTCCTTCTCCCCTGCCCCATCCTCCCCCTCTCCTCCTTCTCCCCTGCCCCATCCTCCCNGGTGGCGCACGCCTTTAATCCTAGCACTTGGGAGGCAGAGGCAGGCGGATCTTTGTGAGTTCAAGGCCAGCCTGGTCTACAGAGTGAGTTCCAGGACAGCTGGGACTACAGGGAGACCCTGTCTCAAAAAAAGACCAAAAAAAAAGAATTGGATGAGATGGTTCACCTAAAGGATGGGAACAGTGCTGGAACTCGAGCCTCTCAGGAAGCCTTCCAACTGCCCCAGGACAGACACAGTGCTAGAACTCGAGCCTCTCAGGAAGCCTTCACCGCCCCAGGACAGACACAGTGCTAGAACTCAAGTCTCTCAGGAAGCCTTCACCGCCCCAGGACAGGCTGGTGGTATCCCCACTGCTCCTCCTGGCCTTGCACTTTTACTCTTGGGTGAGCAAGGCTATGATCTTCAAAAGGAAAATCAGAAAAGTGAAGAAAAATCAAAGAGATGGGTACAAAGGAAGGGTATTGGCATCCACAGCCTTATTCTGGAGAGATGACCCAGTTGGTAAAGTGCTTAGGACCTGAGTTCAGTCCCCACAACCAACCTAAAAAGGCTGGTTGCAGTGACATGAGTTTGTAATCCTAGAGCTGGGGGTGGGGGTAGGGGCGATACAGGGAGACTGTTGAGAAGCCTAGCCTAGTTACTGGGCCCCAGGCCAGTGATACATCCTGTCTCAAAAAATAAACAAATTGGAGCTGGAGAGATGGCTCAGCCATTAAGAGCACTGACTGCTCTTGGAGAGGACCCGGGTTCAATTCCCAGCACCCATATGTTAGCTAAGAACCATCTTGGGCTGGGCCTGGTGGTGGATGCCTTTAATTCCAGCACTTGGGAAGCAGAGGCAGGTGGATCTCTGTGAGCTCAAGGCCAGCCTGGTCTACACAGCAAGCTCCAGGCCAGCTGGGACTAAAAGGAGACCCTGTCTCAATAAGAACCAAAAACTTAAAATAAACAAATAAATAAACAAGACGGATAGTGCCTGAAGAATAACTCTCAATGTTGACCTCTGACCTCATATGCACATATACTCACACACATGCACACATGTGTACAAATAAACACACACACTTGGCACTCAGAGAAAGATCACAAATTTGAGGCAAGGCCAGCCTGGGCTACATAGTGAGATCCTTATCTCAAAGAAAAAGAAGTCCTCAGCTTTGAGTCCAGTATCATCAGCTTTTGACCCAGCAGAGGATTTGGGGCCTTGTGCCATGCTATTCTCCCTGAGGGGAATGTGTATCCAGAGAGATGCCTTCTATGCTTCGAGGTTGTCTCCTCCTCTCGTTTCTTCTCCTGCTCCATCATTGACTGTTCTAGTCCTTCAGACAATGATGAGAGACAGAAGAGTGAGGGAGAAGAAATCAGCTCTGGCATCAGACAGGCTGGATCCAAACCCTGCCTGCCGTCCACTAAGTGCAACACAACCACGCTGATTTAATCCTCACGAGCCTCAATGAAAAGCAAGCTAACTAAACCAGGTGTGATGACACATACCTGTAATCTCAGTCACCAGCAGGCAGAGGCAGGAGGACCAGTGCAAGTTAGAGCACACACACACACACACACACACACACACACACACACACACACACAGAGTCCTGGGTCCTATGAGTGATAGCCCTTCAGAAGGCTTCAGTAAGAGTCTTGTAGAAGTTTGAAGCCCCTTAGCATTGTTTAAGGTGAAGGCAGAGAAGGCTTCCTTCTGCAGTGCCCCTCTGTCTAGCTCTGGCTTTGAGGCTGGAGGGGAGGGGTCATGTATCCATTTCTTTTCTTTTCCTTTGGCTTAGTATTGACCTCCGGCTGTTTTATCAAGTTGGGAGTGACTTCTCCAGAACCTGTCTGCCTCGTCTGTCTGCTGGCCATGATGCCAGACTATGGCCGTGAGGCAGATCCAGAGCGCTCCTGCCCTTGCACCTCATTCTACTCTGTCATCACATCAGGTGAGAGAAGCTTTCAGTCAGCTTGCGGCTGCTGACTACCCCACCAGCTCCCCACACCTTCACACATGCACACTGCACCTCTCTGCTCTGCACAAGGAAGGTGGAGCCAACAGCACAGTTGCCTGGTCTGGCAGTGAGCAAATGCTCCTGTGCCCTGGGGCAGCCTGTGGATGCCAGGGTGAACGCTGGGGGTCTGAGCTGTGCAGGCTGCGTGGCTCTGTTCCTCTCATGCTCTGCTTCTGCCTTCCAGAGTTGCAGTAACTCAGTCTCCTCCCCAGGCTCGAATGAACATGGGCCTGGCAGGGCAGTGGAGCTGGGCAGAACTGGGGCTGAGAACTCCCCTCATCTTCTTTCCCTGAAATGAATCAGTGTGTTTCTTTTTTTTTTTAATTAAAAAAAATTTTTTTTGTCTTTTTTTAAAATTTTTATTTATTCTTTATGTGTATGAATATACTGTCTGCATGCAGGTCTGTGCCCCCGTGTTGTGCAATGCCATGGAGGTCAGAAGAGGGCGTCGGATTCCCCTGGAACTGAAGTTGAACTGAAGTTAAAGACGCCACGTGGGTGCTGGGGATCGAACCCAGGTCCTCTGCAAGAGCGGCTGGTGCTCTTAACCACTAGGCCATCTCTCCAGCCCCAGAATTAGTGTGTTTTTTAAGAAATGGTCTCAGCCAGGCGTGGTGGCACACGCCTTTAATCCTAGCACTTGGGAGGCAGAGGCAGGCAGATCTTTGTGGGTTCAAGGTCAGCCTGGTCTACAGAGTGAGTTCCAGGATAGCTGGGGCTACAGGGAGACCCTGTCTCGAAAAGACAAAAAAAAAAAAAAAAAAAATAAAAAAAAAAAAAAAAAAAAAAAAAAAAAAAAAAAAGAAAGAAAGAAAGAAAGAAATGGTCTCATCTTCAGCTTTACGATCTCCTATGGAAAGAGGAAGTGAGCAGCTGGTAGTGTTGCTTCCAAAGCCCCCAAAGGAAAAGTTTAAGAGACGAGCTTCAGACTCTGCTGCTGGGGGGAGGGGGGGGATCTGCCTCTAACTGCAGGTCTAACTTAGAGCAGTGATGCTTGCCAGGTTTCTCTATTGCGTCCAGATTCAAGAATTTGTTCCCACTAGCCGCCTATGCTTGTAAATGGACCTCCCAGGGGCTGTGCCCTCCTGGAGCCAGGCCATGGGTACAGGGCTTGGCTGGTGCACAACCCAAAGGCCTATATATTCCTGTCCTCTTCTAGCCCACACGTGGTGGGACACAATTACATAAAGTTGACCACGAACCTAACTAGGAGGTGCTGGGTCACTGGGGTAGGCCGGGGCAGGGCTTGCCTCTCCTCTTAAGAGGAGCAGCTCTTTGACTCTGTGGTCTATTGGAACAGCAAGCAGGGCAAGGCTCCCTACATTTGGTGCTGATTTACATTCTCTAGGGAACTGGCTTGAAGAAATCAACCCCTTGTAAAAAAAGAACTTGGAGTTTATGCATGAAAAAGCTTATGAAAGGAAGTCCCCAGGTGGAAAGAGATTAGCAGGTGGAAAAAGATTAGCTGACTCCAAGGAAATCAGAAGCCCCATTTTTCATGGGGACTTGTCAGAGAGGCAGGAGGAGAACAGGACGGAGGGGCCCTCCTCCCAGTCACTCCGTGACAGCGGCTCTCTCTCTTCTTTATGGACCTTGATCTCATCCCAATGAGGACACCTGCTGCCCCCAGCCACTAATGAGCTTCCAGAGCTATTCTGCCTCACTTATGTCTCCTATGTCTATGCCACCACATTTGCCTTCCATTACGACAGTCAAGATAAGTTAGGAGGAGTTTTTGTCGTTGCATGTGTGGTATATGCTTGTGTGTGTGTATACATGTATGCCCACAGAGGACACAGGTTGATGTTGGAATATGCTTGTGTGTACATGTATGCCCACAGAGGACACAGGTTGATGTTGGAATATGCTTGTGTGTGTGTACATGTATGCCCACAGAGGACACAGGTTGATGTTGGAATATGCTTGCCTGTGTGTGTGTACATGTATGCCCATAGAGGACACAGGTTGATGCTGGAATATGCTGTGTGTGTACATGTATGCCCACAGAGGACACAGGTTGATGCTGGAATATGCTTGTTTGTATACATGTATGCCCACAGAGGACACAGGTTGATGCTGGAATATGCTTGCCTGTGTGTGTGTACATGTATGCCCATAGAGGACACAGGTTGATGCTGGAATATGCTGTGTGTGTACATGTATGCCCACAGAGGACACAGGTTGATATTGGAATATGCTTGCGTGTGTGTACATGTATGCCCACAGAGGACACAGGTTGATGTTGGAATATGCTTGCCTGTGTGTGTGTACATGTATGCCCACAGAGGACACAAGTTGATGCTGGAATATGCTTGTGTGTGTGTACATGTATGCCCACAGAGGACACAGGTTGATGCTGGAATATGCTTGTTTGTATACATGTATGCCCACAGAGGACACAGGTTGATGCTGGAATATGCTTGTGTGTGTGTGTGTACATGTATGCCCATAGAGGACACAGGTTGATGCTGGAATATGCTGTGTGTGTACATGTATGCCCACAGAGGACACAGGTTGATATTGGAATATGCTTGCGTGTGTGTACATGTATGCCCACAGAGGACACAGGTTGATGTTGGAATATGCTTGCCTGTGTGTGTGTACATGTATGCCCACAGAGGACACAAGTTGATGCTGGAATATGCTTGTGTGTGTGTACATGTATGCCCACAGAGGACACAGGTTGATGCTGGAATATGCTTGTTTGTATACATGTATGCCCACAGAGGACACAGGTTGATGCTGGAATATGCTTGTGTGTGTGTGTGTACATGTATGCCCATAGAGGACACAGGTTGATGCTGGAATATGCTGTGTGTGTACATGTATGCCCACAGAGGACACAGGTTGATATTGGAATATGCTTGCGTGTGTGTACATGTATGCCCACAGAGGACACAGGTTGATGTTGGAATATGCTTGCCTGTGTGTGTGTACATGTATGCCCACAGAGGACACAAGTTGATGCTGGAATATGCTTGTGTGTGTGTACATGTATGCCCACAGAGGACACAGGTTGATGCTGGAATATGCTTGTTTGTATACATGTATGCCCACAGAGGACACAGGTTGATGCTGGAATATGCTTGTGTGTGTGTGTGTACATGTATGCCCATAGAGGACACAGGTTGATGCTGGAATATGCTGTGTGTGTACATGTATGCCCACAGAGGACACAGGTTGATATTGGAATATGCTTGCGTGTGTGTACATGTATGCCCACAGAGGACACAGGTTGATGTTGGAATATGCTTGCCTGTGTGTGTGTACATGTATGCCCACAGAGGACACAAGTTGATGCTGGAATATGCTTGTGTGTGTGTACATGTATGCCCACAGAGGACACAGGTTGATGCTGGAATATGCTTGTTTGTATACATGTATGCCCACAGAGGACACAGGTTGATGCTGGAATATGCTTGTGTGTGTGTGTGTACATGTATGCCCATAGAGGACACAGGTTGATGCTGGAATATGCTGTGTGTGTACATGTATGCCCACAGAGGACACAGGTTGATATTGGAATATGCTTGCGTGTGTGTACATGTATGCCCACAGAGGACACAGGTTGATGTTGGAATATGCTTGCCTGTGTGTGTGTACATGTATGCCCACAGAGGACACAAGTTGATGCTGGAATATGCTTGTGTGTGTGTACATGTATGCCCACAGAGGACACAGGTTGATGCTGGAATATGCTTGTTTGTATACATGTATGCCCACAGAGGACACAGGTTGATGCTGGAATATGCTTGTGTGTGTGTGTGTACATGTATGCCCATAGAGGACACAGGTTGATGCTGGAATATGCTGTGTGTGTACATGTATGCCCACAGAGGACACAGGTTGATATTGGAATATGCTTGCGTGTGTGTACATGTATGCCCACAGAGGACACAAGTTGATGCTGGAATATGCTGTGTGTGTACATGTATGCCCACAGAGGACACAAGTTGATGTTGGAATATGCTTGTGTATGTGTACATGTATGCCCACAGAGGACATAGGTTGATGTTGGAATATGCTTATGTGTGTGTACATGTATGCCCATAGAGGATACAGGTTGATGTGGGAATATGCTTGTGTGTGTGTACATGTATGCCCACAGAGGACACAGGTTGATGCTGGAACATGCTGTGTGTGTACATGTATGCCCACAGAAGCCACAGGTTGATATTGGAATATCTTGTGTGTGAGTGTGTACATGTATGCCCACAGAGGACACAGGTTGATGGAATATGCTTTTGTGTGTGTACATGTATGCCCACAGAGGACACAGGTTGAGGTTGGGTGTCTTCCTCTGTCACACTCCACTTTATTTTTTGAGACAAGGTCTTTCACTGAAGCGGGTGCTCACTCACTGCCTGGCCACTGAGTTCCTCCGTTCTCCTGTCTCCACTTCCAGCTCTGGAATTGGAGGCACACACCACCACCCGCATCTTTTTGTGTGGGTGCAGCAAGCATTTTACCTGCTGATCCATCTCCCCAGATGAGAGGGGATTCTTTGGCTTAAAGAAATTTCCTTGGAATTCAAGGGAGAGTGAATTGAATGTGACAGTGTGAAAGCCTAGAAGCTATGAGGTGGATGGCACCTTGCAGCATTGCCTGGAGCAGTTTGCTACCTTCCTGATGCCCTCTTACAGGAAGTATCAGCTTCCCAGAAGCAGGAGGCCCCAACCTTGCTTCTTTACTCCTGTGTCCTCCACATGGTCAGTCTTCACTCCTGTGTCCTCCACATGGTCAGTCTTCACTCCTGTGTCCTCCACATGGTCAGTCTTCACTCCTGTGTCCTCCACATGGTCAGTCTTCACTCCTGTGTCCTCCACATGGTCAGTCTTCACTCCTGTGTCCTCCGCATGGTCAGTCTTCACTCCTGTGTCCTCCGCATGGTCAGTCTTCACTCCTGTGTCCTCCGCATGGTCAGTCTTCACTCCTGTGTCCTCCACATGGTCAGTCTTCGCTCCTGTGTCCTCCGCATGGTCAGTCTTCACTCCTGTCTCCACATGGTCAGTCTTTACTCCTGTGTCCTCCACATGGTCAGTCTTCACTCCTGTGTCCTTCCACATGGTCAGTCTTTACTCCTGTCTCCACATGGTCAGTCTTCACTCCTGTGTCCTCCACATGGTCAGTCTGTCCTCTCTGCTCCCACCCAGTATCTTAAATCTGTTTTTTGCCCCATCCCACTGACTCACCTTTCTTTGAATTCTCACCATCTCTTTAGTCTCCTGTCCAACCTTCTCTCTTGACTCCAGCCTTTCTAGCCAGTTTTGAGACTGTCTTATCCTTTAATAAAACACAGCCCAAATGTCACCACCTCCAGAAAGTGTCCTGGGACTTCCTCCAGACAGAGCACTTCACATTCACTCCATGATGACACTTACCTTCATGTGTCAGAACTGCTGGCCAACATGTCTATTTATCTAAAGACCTTCTGTGTAGCTCCTTTAAAGACCTGGACTAAGGCTTGTGCTTTGCATTGTCAAGGACTGACTGAGGAGCTGCACTTCACCACATAAGTCGTTGGAAAAAGGAAGGGAGGACATAGAGAGGGATTAGAAAGCCCAATGGAAACTTGCAGTTATGGACTATACCTTTTAGATAGTAAAAAGTAGTTTCCCTAAAAGAAAGTCTTATACCACTGTTCCCCATTACAAATTCATACAATGCTGATTGTCCTTACAGTTTCTTCAAAGCTGCTCAAGGGGCTTAGAATTCTAATGAAATAAAGTCCCAGAAAGATTAGCAACAGCCTGTGGTCCTGTGGTTGCACAGACAGCCAGCTACACAGCAAGACGGGAATCTAAGATTTCCTGAAGCTCAGGCCATGGCCCCTGACATACCATCAACCAAAGGCTTCTGTTGGAATCTTCCCTCCGGACAGCAGCGTATAATTATCAACATTAGTATTTGGAATTTATATGCAGCTTTTGTTTCACTGGCTTTTTTATTTATCCTTTCAATTAGTAATTCGGTAAGCAGCCCAGACATGGAGCAGAGCCAGAGTGGGGAGGGGAGAAGGAGAGGGAGGCCAGAACCAAATGGGGGCCGTAAGTGCCCATGACAGGAAGACCAGGAAGGAGCAAAGGGGCAGAAGAAATGATGTCTCCAGGAGGGATGTCTGTGCAGATCAGTGGCCCAAGACCTTTCCCAGGATAACTCTAATGGGGCAGGGGCAGGGGCAGGGAAAGCAAGGCCTGTTTAACGCCCACCAAGTTAACCACCAGTACCAGACCTGAGGCAGTCCTCAGGCCACGGGAGCTCCAACCAATATGAAAGAAAGGAGACCCAAGCCCCTCACTGACGGTGAGAGCCAGCTCTTGACACTTCCTCTGCATGCAGGGAGCTAAAGGGGACTGTTCTAGATGAGCTATGTCCATTAGAAGCCACTATCCAGTGTGCTGTGCCATCCTTGAATGGAGGACTCACTGCAGAGCCTGGCCCCCAGGGCCCTCCAGCCCCAGCTTTGGCCTGCTCTGGGGTTTCCTTTGAAAGTCCCTGTTTGCCTTCTTTAGATGAGAATGAGCTCTCCTCCTGAACTGTGGGTATGGTGATGGGTCTCAAGACCTTGTCATGGGTGGGTGGAGATGTGAAAATAGCTTCCTCCACTCACAACACTCAAGGCAGGGCTAAAGAAAAAGGAAACAAAAAAAGGCAAAACAACAACAACAACAACAACAACAACAACAACAACAAACAGTATAGTGGGAAAGTCAACGGCAGCCAGAAGCCCTATGGTCAGGTTTCAGGCTCCGGGACTAGATTCCTCACCCACTCACCCTATCGGATGCCAGTGTGTGACATATGTCCTTACTTGACCCCTCATAGGTGGATACTGTGAACCAGTTTATTCATAAGAACCTGAGGATTTGACAGGTTAAGTAACTTGCTCCAGGTCACACAGTAAGTGGGACAAGCTACCACGGGAACTTGGACCCATGGGCTTTCAAGTCTGTGCACATCCGCAGAGATTTAACCTCTGTAAGGCCAGCATCGGCATCTTCGTCTGTATTGGGAGAGAAAGGCTGCCCAAGAGAGTGCTTAAAATTAAATGAGATTATGTTAGTTAAAAAATAAAAATAAAAACCTGGCATGGTGTCTGGCATTCAGCAAGTGAACGCGTTCTGTTTATTTCGCCTTTTAGAGCAGACCAATACTAAAACTCAGAGCTTGGGATCTTAGGAGCTCCAAGATGCTCTAAGAAGCCCTAGGGCCACAAGATCGCTTCTGGGGTGCCCCCCAGGAGGGTGGGGAGGAGGGTGGGGAGAAGGTGGGGAGGAGGGTGGGGAGAAGGTGGGGAGGAGGGTGGGGAGGAGGGTGGGGAGGAGGGCTGGGCTCCAGGAAGCAGAAAAGCCGCTCCAGCTGCGCGCCCTTCGCTCCGCCACCGCCTCCAGGCGCCCCGACTTCCCGCCCCGCCCCGCCCCGCCCGCCCCTCCCGGCGCTGGGTCCGGAGTGCCTGGTGGGCTGATTCTGGAGCGCGGAAGGGAGCACGGAGCACCGAGCACGGAGGCGAGAGCGAGGCGGCGGCGGCGGGAAGCGGGGACCCTCCTCGTTGCGCCCCCAAGTCGCGCGGAGCCGCCTCGGCCGGGCTGAGCGCTGTGCGGCGGCGGCGGGGCCGGGCCGGGATGCGGGGCTCCCGGGACCGCGGCGGGCGGCGGCGGCGGCGGGCGGCGGGCGGGCGCTGTCCGCGGTGCTGAAGCGGCGGCGGCGGCGGGGACGCGGGGCCGGGAGCAGGCGGTTTCTCTGCGGCCGCGAGGCGGGGACGCCGCCGCCCGCCGGCCCATGCCGGGACCCGGAGCCCCGCGAGGAGGCGGGACCGTCCGCGGCGCGACAGGTAAGGGCCGTCCGGGGCGCAGCGGGAGCGCAGAGCGGGGCGCGGAGCCGGGACTGAGCGGTTGGGAGCTGCGGAGCCTGCTAGGAGCTGGAGGTCCGAGTCCCTGCGGCTCCTGGCAAGCGCCGCTTCAGAGCTCGCGCCACGTCCATGTCCACCCCTCACCCCGGAGTGAGGGGACACTAGGAGGGACGTGAGGGACCCGGGCCGTGACGGGCACCGGGGACCCCTGACCTTATATCCCTAGTCCTTGACCCCGACCTCAGACAGTTCCGAGACATCTAGCTAAGGAGTCGCCCAGATTCCCTGGTACCCCAGTCTCCAGCAAGACTCAATGACATTAGTAAAATCTGAGCAGGCTGCTCCCAGCTCTCCTCTCCTACACAAGCCTGGGCACCAGGGTCACTGGGGTAGCTGTTTTCTTGCCGTGGAAAGATTTCCCTGGAAATGGCCCTCGAGCCAAGGAAAAGGTCTATCTCTGATTAATCCCTGCCCCAGGGAAGGGAAGAGGTGCTAAAGGATACCTTAGCGTTATCCTCTGGCCACCTCAGTCCCTCAAGTTTTGTATCTCATACCAAGGCTCATGAGGACAGAGTAGGGGACCTGGGTCTGTTTTTCTAGTTTGTGCTTGAATGCTGATGACCCTGGACACAGCCTCCATTTGGAGTTCTCTTCCTCTCTTTCTGGCAAGTGTGTTGAATGAGCTCATTCAGGCCTGCAAAGTGCTTCCAGTTCTTCAGAGCAGAGTTCTGTGAGTGGCAGAATGGAGCAATGCAAATGAAACTGCGTAGAGGAAGACGCTCGTTGCTGTGGCTGACCACCGGCTTCATACCGCGCTGTTATCACCCTCCAATCCAGCTCAACCTCCCCAGCCCCAGAAGAAAGGGCTCCTGCAGGTAGCCGCCCGTTACTAGTTTTGTCAGTTAACCAAGCTTTCTGAACCGCAGTTTCACCGTGCTCTAGGTGAAGATAAGAACCCCGAGCATCTGCCCACCTCAGAGAATTGTCACCAGAGTCCACATCTCCATGCAGCGTGAGGGACTGTCATAGTCTCCAACCCATACTCCGGCCAGCGGTCGGGGGCCTGATCACTATTACCTCTGCCCCCTTCTCCCAGCTCAGCCGTGGCTCCTCTTTCCCTCAGCCTCTCAGTAGTACCAGAATCATCGAAGTCCAACTTAATAAACCTCCAGGAAATGAAAGCCTTCTTCCTCCATCATCACCTATAGAAGATAATATAGAGTCTGACTCATAGTTTTTGTTTTTTCTCCCCCCCCCCAAGAATCTTAGATCTAGGGAAAATAGCTCCTCGAAGGCAGGAATTGTGCTGTTTTCATCTCCTTGCTTCCCCCCACACCCCTTCCCCCACAGCACCTGGAAGATAGTAAGGACTCAGTAATTGGGTGCAAAATAAGAGAATGAAATGTGAAAATGTATCAGCATAAAAGTGTTTGGCTGGAAACTGGGAGCCCAGTGTTCAGTTCTAGATCTGCCACTGTCTGACTTGGACTTCAGTTTTCTCATCTGTAATAAGAGATACTTGAAGCAGATGAGACCTAAGTTCCCAGCCCTGATGTTCAGTGGGGCTCTCTGAGGCTCTCCCAAATCCATGAACTGTATCCACCTTGGATACACAATGCCACTTTCATTAACCTGGTTTGACAAGTGAGTTAACAATGGCCTTCCCATAATGAACTGGGTTTTATGAATGGAATGCAGAAAAGGGCCATTTATATATTGGCATTTTCTTTTTTTTTAATTTTTTAAATTTATTTCTGTATGTGTATGAATGTACTGTCTGCATGCAAGTTTGTGTACCCGTGTCGTGCAATGCTGCGGAGGTCAGAAGACGGTGTCGGATTCCTCTGGAACTGGAGTTCTCCTGGAATTGGAGTTCCAGACGGTTCTCGGCCTCCATGTGGGTGCTGGGGATCGAACCCGGGTCCTCTGTAAGAGGTCGGCGCTCTTAACCGCTAGGCCATCTCTCCAGCCCGGCATTTTCTTATGAACAATGTTTTCCTTATTTCTCAGGAAAAGCCACAGTTTCTATAGACTGACTGAGCTGATAGACCTCAGCCCTTAAGCCAAGAGTCTAGAATCCACCCCCCCACCCCCACCCCCACACTGAACACCCTTGTAAGTAGCAATGGACCACAGACTTGACCCTTGATCATCTTGATCATCTCTTCCTGGGACCCTGGCTGGCTGGGATCTCCCTCCCTGGAAGACTGGAGGAGGGGACAGTTAGGAAAGATCCATCCCTGTGGAGAGGATACTATTTTATAAAAAAACAAAATGAGCTTCTCTTAACAATAATTTCTCTCAACTGTGTCAGGCCTAGCCAATGCTCAGAAAACCTTAGCTAATTGGCACTCGGGTAGAGCTGAGTAAGCCATGCCAGTGACCTCCCTGACTTCCCCTCAGTGTCCAGCCAGGGTGGAGGGACCAACCCCCCTTCCCCATGTCAGCGCTTTCTGGCTCCCAGCTGTTGGTGCAGCACTGGCAAGAATCAGCTCTCTGGAGTTAATGGATAGTCACTAACCCTCATAACACAGTGACAGTGGCAGCAGACCAGCGAGCTGGAGAGGGGTTTTGTTTTCTACAGGACTAGTCTGTGGGGAAGCTGACCTGCCATTAGGCAGAGGACAATGCAATGCCCCTCCATGCGCAACCCCAGATCTGTCAGGGTTCAGGGCATCTCTAGTCATCTAGGCAGACAGCATCCCATTCCCCTCCTAGCCAGGGAATATTATCCATCAGCTAAGTCCTGTGCTGCCCTTCGTCCTCCTTGCTGCGGTTCCTACTCTGTCCCCTCTGCAAACCCTCAAAGGGAAGAAGGGAGTCATCTATAGTACTTTTTTATGTGATCTTGGTTATTTGGGGTGGGGTAAAGGGAGCTGAGGGAGAGGAAGAACAAATTAAACACGGGTGTGGGGCTGGAGAGATGGCCTAGCGGTTAAGAGCACCGACTGCTCTTACAGAGGACCCGGGTTCGATCCTCAGCACCCACAGGTGGCTAAGAACCGTCTGTAACTCCAATTCCAGGAGAACTCCAGTTCCAGGGGAATCTGAGACCCTCTTCTGACCTCCGAGGCATTGCATGACATGGGTGCACAAACCTACATGCAGACAGTACATTCATACACATACAAAAATAAATAAATAAAAATTAAAAATAAAAAAAAGAAAAAGGGTGTCAGCCAGGCATGGTGGCACACACCTTTAATCCTCACACTCAGGAGGCAGAAGCAGGCAGATCTCTGTGAGAATGAAGGCCAGCCTGGCTGACACAGTGAGTTTCAGGCCATCTGGGGCTACAGGGAGACCCTGACAAGAAAAGAAGGAAGGAAGGAAGGAAGGAAGGAAGGAAGGAAGGAAGGAAGGAAGGAAGGAAGAGACACACATTTGAGACAGTGTATCCTAGCACTTGGGAGGCCAAGGCAGGAAGATCACAAACTTTATCACAATCTGGGCTACATATTGAGTTACAGGCCAGCCCGGTATGGATATATATATATATATATATATATATATATAATATATATATCGAGAGAGAAGAGAGAGAGAGAGAGAGAGAGAGAGACTCTGCCTCAGGGAAGGAAGGAAGGAAGGAAGAAGGAAGGAAAAGAAAAAGAAATGAATGCTGTGTGTATGTGCATATTGTGTGTGTAAGAGAGGCTGAGACACTGACACACACACAGGTCCCTTCCCCTATGTACCACTGGAAAAATGGCAGAGCAAAGAATATATGCACATTATTAGTCACCTTCAAGTCCAGAGGCCAACTATCTGTGGGTTCTAGAAAGACTTCCTGCCCAAAGCATATCACTCCAAGGAGAAAGACACAGAAGGAACAGGCTTTACTCAGGGGAGAAGTAACACCCCAGTTCCCCCAAACCTGCATTTTCTACTTTTTGACTCCTCTCCGATGTTCAGTTGGTATCCTGTGAGGCAGCAGACCCTCCACTCTCCCCCACCCCCACCCCCACCCGTGCCAAGGCAAGGCACAGTAAAGACTGGGCCTCATCCCTGCTGTTTGTATGAGTCTTGCTTCTCCCTCCTCCCTGCACTGCCACACTCACCCCCCTCCACTCCCACTCCCCAGAAATCCTAGCAGGGAGTGAGACTCAATGCTCCTCTATTAGGCCTGTTATCTCCTGCCATTAGACATGCCGCTTGCTTCTAAGTGGTTCAGAATGTGCTTCAGTGGAGAGACGGCTTGTTTCAGCAAGAATGAAGATTTGATTTCCACCTGAAAATGGACTAATTTGAGTAGCTGAGCCACCATACAGTCTTCCCAGCAATTTTCACCCTTGTCAGCTACAAACCCATCCCTCCAGGCAGGAGGATTGCATTCTAAGAGAACAGTCTTACCCATAGGAGCTCAGGGTGCCAGGGGATAGATTGCTTCTCCCTGGAAGACAACAACTACGACACCTCCCAAGGAAGCACAGAAGGGGTCCAGCTGTGTTGTCCTTCCTGGGCTTCCTCTTCAGTCTTCGTCATTCCTGTCCCCTCCTCTGCTCTCACCTTTTCCCTCTCCAAAAGTCCCTGGGTGATTCTCAAATCTCTCTCTAGCTCAGACAACTACCAGGGCTTCCATTCCAAACAGTCAACAGCCAGGCAGAATTTCTATCCCAAGATGCTTCCAAACCAGACTCATCTACTTTTGCCCACCTTGCTTCCCTTCGTGTGTGCTCCGTTCTCCAGCTTAGTGCTGAGTAAGCCTTCACCATATATTCACTTTTTCTAAGCTCAAGAAACAATTTGTTCTACCACTTTATATGTGTGTGTGTGTGTTCGTGTTGCCTGTATGTATGTAAGTGTATGCATGTCATTCAGTGCCCATGGAGTCAGAAGAGAGTATTGGAGTCCCCTGCAATGGAACTACAGATGGTTCTTAGCCAATATGTGGGTGCTGGGAATTGAACCTGGGTCCTCTGCAAGAGCAGCCAATGTTGTTAACCACTCAGCCATCTCTCCAGCCCCCTTCCACTTCTTTAATTATTTTTAATTTAATCTTTAATGAATAAATAATTTTAATTTTTTTAAATTTATTTTTATCTTGCCCCTCAACTGACGAGTGGATAGAGAAAATGTGGTACATGTACACAATGGAATTCTATGCAGTGGTAAAGAAAGACAACATATGAACTTTGCAGGTAAATGGGTGGAGCTAGAAGACATCATATGTTAAATGAAGTAACACAGTCCCAGAAAAACAAATGACAAATGGTATCCCTCATATGTGGATGCTAGTGCCAATAACCCAGTTACAATATTTCTTGTGGAGAGGGATTCATATTAAAAGAACAACAACAGAAAGACTGCATCAGAAAACTGACTGAAATGGTGAATCGGGAAGGGTGGGAGGGATGGAAGAGGGACACAGGTGTATATTCGATTAATGCATATTTAATTGATGTGAGTTCAACAAGTATCCAGTTTTGCCCAGACTCTGTCTACAGGTTACATGGTGTTTTAGGACTTAGTAAAAGTAAATATGTGTATATTAAACAACATTGGTTTAAAGGTTCTGATAAAACGCTGGGCGTGGTGGCGCACGCCTTTAATCCTAGCACTTGGGAGGCAGAGGCAGGCAGATCTTTGTGAGTTCAAGGCCAGCCTGGTCTACAGAGTGAGTTCCAGGACAGCTGGGACTACAGGGAGACCCTGTCTCGAAAAGACAAAAAAAATAAAAATAAAAATAAAAAAAATAAAGAAGTAACGGTTCTGATAAAAATATATTATTTTTTATCTTATGTGTAA